>OZ005740.1:119405621-119452335 GCA_963930735.1 Dioctria linearis | reverse complement strand
GTTCCATCAGCCAACGCAGAGCCTCTGACATTAAGACCAGGAATCCCGGAAGGCATCAAAAAATCAATACGAGCCAGCCCCGACGTCAAACAGCTATTGGAATCATCAGCTATTCCATGGAATACAATCCGAAAATCTAAAATCTGTTTTCGTTTCAAACTCCCTGGTGGAATAACTCTTAAAATGAAAAAGAAAAGGGAAGGACTTCACTTTTTCAAACAAGACACTGTAAGTTCTTATTTTATAATTTTTATTTATCTATTTTTTTTTGTGGGAGTAGAGGATGTTCAGTCCACATACATATTTATAAATCCCTCGTCGAAATTCCGCCATCAAATGATATCCCTTGATGAAATCAGATTGTCCTAAAAATATATAAAAAAGGAAACACAAAGCATCATGTTCCCAATCAATATAACACAATATACTTATCTGATTATTCCACCGCAAATCCCATCCCAATCCTGCCTAAAGCCGTCCAACATATTTTTTGAGCTGAAATTAAATAGAAAGTACATTAATAATTTGTAAAATAAATAAAAATAGCTCAAACTTACCCAAAATTCCACTTTCCTCCAAATGTTTACATTTTTGTAATGTCATCTAATGACATTACGTCAAACACCTGGTGTCGCCACAATCAAATTTGGCCTATCAAACCAACCGTTGCCAGGGCAACATATTATGAAGCTGGGACATAGCTGTTCACGGCGGCTATAAAAAGGCGGCAAGCCGCAGCAAAATCACCATTCAGTTTTCAGAGTCTAATCTGAAAGCATCCTCCACCAGAGTCTAATCTGTTTCCTATCCTTTGAACAAAAGTATAATTTTGTTTATTCCTTCATGTGGAAGTTTAATTCTATTATTGTAGAAGTATAATTCTACTTATATCCAACATCCAATTTTGCCGCATATTATAATTACAGAGTTTAATCTGAAAATATCCTCCATCAGAGTCTAATCTGAATCCCATCCTAGGAGCAAATGTATAATTTTGCTCTATCCTTCATATAGAAGTCTAATTCTATTAAAATCCGCACTCCCAAAATCTGACATTTGTTCCCCAATCGTGTGACAGAAGTTTAATTCTGCTTACACGCTCCAGGACGTTGCGATTGAAGTATAGTTCTGCGCATACGTTTTGACATTCGCTGTAACAGAAGTTTAATTCTGCTTACACACCCCAGCACGTTGTAGCAGAAGTATAATTCTGCCTACGCGTTTCAATACTCGCTGTAACAGAAGTGTAATTCTGCTTACACGCTTCAGCACGCTGCAGTCGAAGACTAATTCTGCTACATCGTTGCTCTTGCCCTCAGAGAATTTTACTCTATATTTGATTTGTGGAAGTTTAATTCCAATAAATTAAAAGTTATTCTCTTCTCGTTCATTTCAGAAAAAAGGAGAAAGTTTTGGGGGGAAAAACTCAATTTGGAGTATTGTTGCTGGATATCGTTTTTTAATATTGAATTTATTTTGGATTTTAAATTGTCGTCATTGTTGCTGTTGGATTTTAATTGAATTTTTGTTGAATTTTTTAATAGTATTAGTAGTTTTACTAAATTGTAAGTTATTATTTGAATTGAAATTATTGAATTTGTGATATTAGGTTAAGTATATGAATTATTTTAAATAAAATTTATATTTGAACTGAATCAAAGCTGAGTTATCCGTTTTAAAACCGGCACCCTCCTTTACGCTCGAGACTAGATCTCACACTGAGAAATGGTCCAATTATTTTCTGCACTTGGTACTCGTCTTGATGTGTGTAGTCATTTATAATATCATCTGGCGTGTAACTTGTGAAATGTGAGGATATTTATTTTTGAGAGAAAATGGTTTCAAGTGAAAAATTACCTATTGAAACGGTCATAAATTGAGCAACAATGTGATTAAGGGCAATTTCGAAGAAAAAACTCTAAGAAGAAAGAAACTGCGAGTACGTTTTTGGCATAATAATTGCTAACGTAACCCGTGGAATATAATACAAGCCATGAAGTCGGCAAAGGCACCGACACATTAAAATGCCTTAACGTGCCGGGTACAGCATGCAGTAAGAGCTCACTCTCACTGCTTTTTGTATACTCGTCATGGAGGAAAAACTAAAATTTCATCTTAAGCAGGTCTTAAAGCCCAAAACTGTTGCTCCTACAGCAAAATGAAGTTAAAACAAATTGCAGCCAAATATGTTTTCCTTACAATAGTTTAAAAAAAAATAGAATGCAGAAATTAATGGAAATTATAGCGTTTGAACAAAATACAAGCAACTTTTATATGAAAAACTCCTTCAGTAAGACAAGGCAAGAAGACTGTGGATGTCGCCTGCTGACCGTACCGCTGCTCTCTTTTTTCGACTTTGTTCATGGCTTGTATCATAGATAGCATTAGAGCCTTGTATCTTGCGTGGGTTATGTTGCTAAGGAATAATATTTTTGCTTACGTAATTATCTTTAAAATTTACGCAATTTCTTACTGAAAAATAAAAAGCACTCTCTTCGTATTAAAGCGCAAACACAAATGTGTTGACATTTCACAAGTTCCACACCAGCTGATATTATTAAAGACTACTTAACTCAAAAAATGTACCAGTTGCAGAAAATGTACTCAATTTGATTATTTCCCAGGTTCCACTTCGTTAAAAAGTTGAAGTGAGTGGAACTCATTTTCGTACTAACGCAACTAAACTGGTCGCTTGTCAAGAGGAGGTGAGGGAACTGAAAACGAACTTAGTTGGGACAGTAACTTCGCTTGTGTAAACTATACTTTAAATATGCAAATTATTTCTTATAGAAAACAAATACAGCACTGAGGATACAAAATTATTTATTTATTAGAATGCACGATCTGAACAGCTCAAAGGCTTCTACAAGGGAGAAGTAAATTCTAACTAGGTACAACAAGCATTTTTGTCACCTATCAAATTTAGAAAAATTCTTATCGATCTACCGTTTAATAGCAATAAAGGGTTGAAGGTGCAGTGCTGTCTCTAATTACAATGTACATATATATGTGCATAGCATAGAACTGGTTTTTGTTTTTTTTCTACATTGCAAATTGAATTTGATAACTTGATTTTACGTTAAATTTTCAATAAATGCGAAAATTACAAATTCAACCTTCTAAGTTAATTACGTAATTTAATTAAGTACATAGAAAGTCCTAAACATTCTCCCCCGGCTAAGAAATCAGTTTCTTAACGAATCAATTGGTAATTGATCGAGTAGAATGCATATACTAGTGAATAGACGTGTTTCTTGCAGCACTGATTAATCAATTGCGTTCGTATACTGAAATTTTTGGTGGTTCTTTTATTTCCGTATATGTAATTATATTTTGTGAAATAATTACAGTGGTTGCCGGAAGCACTTGTTATATTATTATATTCAATTTATGCTCTGCACTTGGTGTAATGTGCTGTCCACTATGGCTAGTACCGAAACGGGGCCGAAGAGCGAAAATAATTCTGATATCAGAGCACCAGTGAGTACTAGGAGAACAATTAAGACTACGAGTGAAGGACACATTGATGTCATGGAAGAGCTCATATCTAAACAAGAAGCAAAGTTAACCTAATGACAAGATGAGAAGCAGTAGAGCAAAATTGGAAAATTTTTGGTGTTTTTTAGAATGAAACAAGTAATTTCATATATTTTCCATTTTGCATTAATGGGGAAAAGAACTTGGCTATGCATTATTGTAGTGCAACTCAGACAACGAGTTAAAAACAAAAATCGAGAGAATGTATGATTACCCAAACGACAAAATCTTATTAAATCCCTCAGAATCCTTTCAACCTATTCATTATAATATACATCAGGTCACACTACCTCCCATTCTTAAGAAAAAGATAAATTTCGCTTTGGCCCAAATGCTGAAAGGTGGTGAAAATTCCTCTCAAATTAAATTCTCATTTTTCCCGAAAATATCAGAGAATCCAGCATAACTTCTCCCACTTAATCTCTTCTGGCCAGTTTCATAGCCTGAGTTTAAACCAAATATTTAGTTTAAGCTCGACGAATGAGTTTCACAGTTTGGTTTAAGCCCCGGTTTAAACTAGAGTTTAAACCGTGTCATCCCTCGGTTTAAACTCAAGAAAATTTCATTTTGAAAGTAGCATTGTTTGTTTGAATGAAGAAAATAATTTCATTATGGATTTTGATTTAGACATTTCTAGCGATGAAGAAGATTTTTTTGAGTTAAATTTACAACTCTGTCGACGACTGAAAGTAATTAGAAATCGGCAAAATCATTGTAATGAGTGGGACGACGTTGATTTTTATGCTAGGTTCCGTTTAGAACTTTGTCACTTTTTCTTCGAATCTATTCTAGTCCGTTTTCTTATGCTCTATTATATATATTTTTTTATGCACTAGGGACGGTCAACTTCACTTATGCTAAATTCTGCATCTTTTTTGAATGTTGGCATATTCAAAATTAGCAAATATAAGTACATATTTTTTATTTTGTATTTCTGATTTGTTTACTTTTTCCGATTGACACATTGATTGATAGAAAAATGGCTTCACAATGGTGGCGATAACTAATTTAATTCACAATTTAATCAGTGCACTGTGCACTGTGAAACCCGATTTGGTTTAAACTACGTTTAAATTTGGATGATGGTTTACAGGATTACAGCAACAACATGTTTCCATTTACAGCAACAGCATGTGACCAAAACATTGTCAATATTTCATGAAAACCGGTTTTACAAAAGCGCGGGAACATTTTATGAGAGTAAAACGTGAAAGCTTCGCCCCTTCTCATTTATTTACGAAAATGAAACTGTAAAAACATTGCAAGCCAAGTTCAGTACAGTGGGACAATCTTACTCCATATGTTGATGTGTTTAGAATTCGTCCTAAAGCTCTGAGCAGTACTGGCTCAAGCAAAAATAATCGGACTGATTATGCCTCTCCTATTATGGTCCGTTTCTCTTCGAAAACTGAATGTCATGCTTACATCTCTTCTTTTGCAAAAAATCGGCGAATTAAACTAAGCCAAATGGATGAATTTGCTTCTGATAGTAAGGTGTATGTAAATGAAAGCCGGACTCCTAAAATTCACTCAATACTAAGGTCTGAGAACCAGACGCGTTGTTGTGAAACCGCACTATTGAAAATTACTACGGATATTAGGGCCGCGCTTGATAGAAATGAACTCTGTATATTAGTGATGTTAGATTTTAGTAAAGCTTTTAATTGCGTCAATCACGAGAAATTACTCGATAAACTCTCCTCGCTTTTTCGGTTTTCTTCCTCTGCCGTACGACTAGTGGAAAGCTTCCTACCAAATCACCTACAATGTGTAAAGGTCGGCATTGACCATTCGGATACTTTTATAGTAAATCGTGGTGTAATACAAGGCTGTGTTCTGAGTCCACTACTGTTTAGCTTATACATTAACGATCTACCTTGCTATGTTAAGGATGCGACTGTCCATTTATATGCTGATGATGTGCAGCTGTACTTTGGAGTACCTATTGGATTAATGGATGACTCTGTTGAACGTATTAACCTGGATTTAGTGAGAGTCCACAATTGATCTTTAGACAGTGATCTCATGTTAAATCCTGGCAAATCTAAGTGTCTAGCTTTTACTCTGAGCTCTATGAATGTTTATGATTTCCCGCCTATTGAATGGTGTCGCTTTGAGGTATAAGGGCAAAGCTTCCATCTTAGGAGTGATGCTTTAAACACGAATGCAATGCTCTGAATATGTTTTTAGGAGAATCTATGCTGGACTTCCCACACTTTGGTTAACTGCTGACATTCTGGATAGCGAAATTCGCTTAAATCTGGTAGCGTAATCTTTTCCACGTTGGATAGCAACTGTCTGAGGGGGTTAGAGTTTGCTTTTAACGACTGCATCCGATTGTCTACAAATTAAGAAGACTTGATCATGTCACACTATATAGAGACATACTGATTGGGTGTTCATGAAGAACCCCTATTTTTTACGTATTATTCGTGCTTGGAACTCACTTCCACGGTCAGTTCAGGGTGCGTACGCCGTCTTTGCATTCAGGAAGGCTTTAAATACCAATTTGCTCAATATTAATATGTGACGCATATACTCCACTTGCATACTCAATCATCTTTGTTTTACCATCTTTGAAATTTTTAGCGTTTTGCTTTTTATTTTGTTGCTTTCTTTTGCTATCACTACTCTTAATCTTTTTGTTTTATAACTTCATATGCCTTTTATATGTACACACAATCATACATATGTATTTATAATTATCTACAAATTATTTTCCCTCCCGTAAATTTATAGTACTTAAAAGATTAGTAATCTTGTGTACGGATACTAGCAATAAACTATTGTAATGCATTGTATTGTAACCAATAAATTATTGTTATTGTCCTGTCACGCTCGCCTTTTAATGTTCAAAAAGTTATATTCGCCATGTAATAATAAAGTCCTGTAGCATGTAATATGAATTCGTAAATCGTGGTCCAAACAAGCATGCGTAACAAATGAATTTTAATGCAACGCTGTATGGCCTTGTCGTGTTTACAGATAATGACGATGATCGGAGTCATCCATTAGCAATACTTCTATGGAGAAAGTTAAGAAGCTATAAAACCAGATCTCTTAAGAGAAGCTAAGAGAGCAGCTCTCATTGTAAGCGCAGCTAGAACTAGCAGATGCCTATGTAAAGCGGAGTGCAGCTAAGGCTGCCAGATACTGGAATAAAAGTTTCCACTATCTAAAGACTAATTTACAAATTCTCTTTATTGAACTCTTCCTAGCTTATTTATACACAACTAAATTTGTTAAACTTTTCTTAATTATAATTTACACACAATATAATGTGTACCCGTGTGCCCGTGATTTGGGGCATATTAAACAAAGTTACTTATTTGCACTTTTGTGCTTAACATTTATTTTGATATAATGCAACCCGCTTGACCCGTGTTAAGCATGTTGCAAAAACATGTAAACAAATGCAGTCACCTTCTGTTCGAGTGTGACCTGTATTTGGGTGCATGTTTTGCTTATAATGCATTAATATTATTGCGTCACATTTATTGCGATATTTAATTGAGAATTGATTTCGGGTCAAATTGATTATTGCAAGAATGCTGAATGTGCATTCTTGCATTTTTAATTGATTTGTTAATCGCTGGATTTCTTTATGCGTAATTAGCTGGACTAGTTCCTTAGTTGTCTTGACTATCACAACTCGAACCATGTTGTCCTTTCCAGAAGGAGTTTCATAGATACATCCCATGGTTCATTTAGAGGTTGGAACATTATTGTCGCTTATAATTACCGTGAATTACTAGTGAAGTCTTGGCTTAATACCATTTCGGACGTTGTTGTGGGGCAATTAGATAATCTCAACTCCACCTCTTCCAAACGCCTTACATTATTGCTTGAACCTGCTGCCAACGATTTAGTCTGTCTGAATTTATATTACTCATGTCTGGTTCAGGTATTGTAGTAAATACTTCTTCAATGAGAAAATGTGAGGATGTGAGAGCGTTAATATTGCCTCGATTTGATTTAATAACGTTGAAAGCTCTTCAGAGCTCAGTATGTACTGTGTGCCAATAACACGACGAAGGTGGGACTTTACAATTTTCACCCCGGCTACCCAAAAGCCGTCCAAATGACAGGCAATTACTACCACTAAGATGATTGGTGCCATTATCACAATAGATTTCGGTAGGCCAACCTTGTCTTGAGACAAACCTTCTGAGTGCAGGTAGAAGAGCTTCTGCAGTTAAATTTGCAATAAGCTCCAAATGAAGTGTAGGCCTTAAATGTCTTGATACCTCGGTCGGGCCGAACGCATATTGAGATAGGACCGACAAAGTCAATGCAACCCTGAGAGAAAGGTCGGCTAATGGTGATGCGATGTTTAGGTAGGTTTGCCATCAATTGATCATTGATGTTTCTGTTATGCCTGAAATATGTGATGCATTCATGAGTACCGTGCTTCACGATTTTCCCAAGCCCTATAGTCCAGAAGTATTGTCTATAATATGCACCAACAATGTAGATCCAGGATGGAAATATTTATAGGGCATTTCTCTTACAATTAGTTTGGCAACATGTTGGTCTTTCAGAAAATTATGGGGTGTTTTGCATTGAAACTTAAATTTAAAGAATGTAGACGTCCTGCAACTTATTGCTTGTCAATAAATGGACAAAGTTTTATTAATGAGCTCATATTGGATAGCAGCTTTCCAGAAGACCTGTGATTTCAAAAGGAAATGATGAAAATTGAATGGTTTTTATTAAAATATTTCTAGACTCTAGGACCTCCTGTGCAGATAATAGTCAAGTGCTTCTATGACCAGATAGCTTTCGAGTGTTTGTGATAAAATATAGAACGTCACCGATTAGGCGAGTGAGTTTGAACCATGAAGTAAAACGAGCAAAGTTGATTAGTCGATTGCTTTCAGAGATTTCCTGATGACTTAATAGAATTGATGCAGCGCGATCTTCATCCCTTGTTTACATTTGAGGATCATTAAGTCTTGTTTGTGACCACGCAGACATGTACAATTTCAACTGTGAAAATTCTTGTCACCAAAGATCGATGGTAGCAGTTTTGTTGGTGGCGTGCCCCTTGACGCTCAGTTGGCAGGATTATTGGAGGATTGAATATGTGTCCAACAGTTGCGGAGAATTGAGTCAAAAATTTCTGCAGTTTGGTTCGAAACGTAGGTTTTCCATCGATCTTAGGCATAAGTTTGCTTAGTAAATGCATCAATGACGCTACTTTTTTTGCAGGAACGAGATGCACGAAAATGTCTCTTTAGCTATTCGTTGTCCTATAATAGACAACTGCGCCGTATGCTAGCTTACTTCAAAATTATTCTATTTTTCAACAGTGTTTTAAGTATCGGATCATCCGAATCTAGTTGTTGTACCCATAATTGTTGGAATAATATCTTTGCAGATGTGACAACTGAGGCTATCACTCCTGGTGGAAGAGGAGTACAGGGCTGGTCGAGTACTCGTTGGAAAGGCTATAACGTTCGGCATATAATAAGCTCTCTAAGTGACACTATTCCTTGTACTTTTGAGATACAGGGTATTTTGTGAAAGACTAGCATATTTGTTCAATCACCCTATAACTCCGAAAAGGCTGAGATGCCGCCCCCCTTGCCAGGTGACTACTATCACCTCGTATCCCATGGACAACCATGACGAATATTTTTTATTACTCAGTTTATAAAACTTTTAGTTACATAACGTTACCTAAATCAAGTCACGGTGACCTTTATATAATCCCCCATTTAAGCTCTATAAGGGGTTTATATTGGTTACAAAGAGGTTTCGAGTACTAGTCTATATAACTTAAGTCATATAATTTGATAATGGAAACCTTGCGGTTAGTACTATATAAAAATAAATTGTTTCTTGGGTAGGTTTTAAGTCATTGTTTGTGCTGAAATATAACAAGGGAATTGCATCATTATAATTATGTTTATATGTCTTCTTATTGCTAAAATTAGAAACTAGTTCCCTTGCTGTACACATTTTCTTGCAGGTACGGTTCTTGTATTTACACTGGTTTTTCTCGTGATTCAAATCTCCACAGGCTCTGCACTGATATTTCTTTTGCCTGCTGCTATCACTTCCACTTTGTGATCAATGTGTAATCATACTACCTCTTTTCGACAACGATTGATTGTATCATTTTCTGGTCAGATAAACTCCATTGTAATGCGGATCTTCTTTAATATCTACCCTATCGACTGGATCGTATCGGTGATTAATGCATTCCATTGACGTATCGGTCTGGATAGCCTCATCCAACGTTAGTTTAGTCACATCCTCGAGAAATAATTTATCCTTATCTGGTCCTTTTCCAGTCTCATTACAAATTTGTCTCGTAAAGCCACATTAAGATGGCAATCAAAATTACAATTGACTTCTAAAGCTCGTAGCCTGGGCCTATTCTTGAAGAGTATCATCTGATGATTTTATAGCCTAATAAAATTTCCGCCGTTCTGCAAATCCGGCGTAAGCTGGTTCAAAATGGGATTGTATGGCCTTTACTATTGCATAGTAAGTTATTGCGCTTTCTTCTGGTACGATGGGATTCATTATTTGTTTTGAAAATGGTTCTTTCGCTTAGTGAGCTCAGTAGTAGAGCACGACTTCGTTTTACAATACTTGCATCGGTGCCATATAATTCGTCCTCAATAAAGAATTGCGCCGTTTGTTTTTGAATAGTGCCCATTCATTTTTTTAAGTCGAATACTGGACTTTTCCCTAAAAATTACATTTTTGTTTTTTTTTTTTTTAATTTTGCACGATATTTTCATTTCTTTTGTCACTGATTTCTGCTTATTATCACTATAATTATTACAGTTTCAGGATTTGATTTGATTTCCAATTCGATTTAGAACTTAGCGATATTATTTTATTAGTGCGTATAGAATGTTTCACAGATCTTAATTACATTGTTTTAACTGCCCTCGTCGCCAATTGTAGTGTCGTTTAATAGTTTTAATAAAAATATATGTGTGTTTATAGAATTCAACATGCAGTTTATTTATAAAAAGTATTAACGCTAGGGGCTGCAATATGAGACTGAGCACTTATTCTATAATCCGTTTAATAACTGTGTATGTGAAGGTTCATTGTCATGGCATGAGCCATATAGCGTATGGCTGTTGAATGAACTACATATAACTAGCACGTTTTATTGCATCTGTTCTTTCAGTATATACTTCGAGCGGCTTCTGTTTGAAAACCAGATCTTCTGAGTTCGCGAACGTCCTCGAAATTTTCAATCGCCCATCTGTAGTGCTTGATGTTTTTGTACTGGACACACTCCTCTTTGACGGTACAGCTTATCCACTAGGGACTCACTTTTTGTCGCTTTTGTCTGAGCTGCAGATCCTTCTCCTGCTGTAGATAGCAAGAAGTCTGGTACTGGACTTTTTAAAATATTTCATCCAGTTCCCTAAATGTTATGTTTATTCTTTATTATAAACTGATAGCTAACTTCTCATATACTGCTATAACTCGGACTCGCCCAGCCCTTTTGTTATTAACCACCGCCCTTTAAATTGGTGCTCCATCCCTTTCCATTTATTTTCTATAAAACATACTCCTTCTCCGTCATCATTCTGCGTACCTTATCGCACAGTATCTTGAGCTGAAGACCAAGCTCGGCAGTTTTCCCTGCTTTGGAAGAAAAGTCCTTCATTTGGGAAATAAGGAACTTTGTGGGGTCAAACAGCTCTTTCTGTACTTTATTAATATATTATTATTTATAAATGAAGTAATTTTCTAACTTCAGAAAAATACAATTTGATATCACGGATATCACTGACTACGACCCTGCGCCCGAAAATCTTAGGCTGTTGTCAGTGCTTAAAGTTCCTTCAGTCCTATACACAGAATTTTGTGGGCATTCCACGTTAATGTTACAGGAACGTTCTAAGATTTTGACCCGTGGCTGCAATTCCGTGCAAGTAAATGCTGGGCTGTTGGCATATCACACTATTTGTTGCCTTAATTCAGTATCTGTAAATGAAATGAATATTAACTTATCAGTACTTATTAAATGTTGTTTTTGTCAAATATTTACCATTTTCGACACATTCCACGAAATTTGGAGGACATTCCACTGTTATGGCCCAATATACGGAAGATTCTTCCAGCAGCCAAGGGCGCATTTTAGTGAAATAATTAGCAATTGCTAAACAGTAACCTCGCATGGTACTGTTCTGCGACTGTCGGTTATTATGCTGATTAGCTCAACAGCTGGCTGCGATGAGTGCTTAGTGGAATAATCGACGATTACAATAATAATTAACCACGCATGGTAATTATTATGTAAAGCTATTGTATACTACTGAGCGACTCAGGTGCTGCAACCGGTAGAACAAACGGCAAGGTTGTTGTCGTTTGTTTACATCCGCGTTGTTAAGTAAAGTATACTTCCGAATATTGGTGCATAAAAGACCAATGACTGGACTGGCGCGTGCCGTAAAGTGTACAGTCTTATCTTGATTATAGTCGGTTCATGTTACCTAAGCGCCAGGTAGCTTAGTTATATTGTCATTAAGTTAGGTCAGTACTCGGATTAATCAAGTATTGTTTTAAATGCAATTCGTGTGTTTTCTTTGGTTTAAAGATTTATTGTTTTATTGATTCGTGAGTTTTATTATTGGGACGCGACAATTTGGCGCAGCCGGTTTAAAAAGGTATTGTGTTTTTAAAATTTATATATATTGGGAGTTATGCTTTTTTAGCTGGTCCATTTTTTTTTATTTGTTGGAAGTTATGCTTTTTTAGCTGCTCCATTTTTTTTAATTGTGGGAGATATGCTTTTTTAGCTAGTCATTTTTTTTTGTTAATTGTGGGAGTTCTGCTTCTTTTAGCTGCTCCATTTACTTTTCAGGATAAATTTAAAAAGTGTTAGATTAAGTGTTGAGTGCGATTTTGGGACTGTAGTAATATTGATTTCATGATTGTGATGTGCGTTTTTGGATAGGTTGAGGTTAAATCATTATGGGCGTTTGAAAGTTTTTTGTCACATTTCCGTGTGTTTAGGTTGAAAATTTAAGATATAGGTTAATTAGTTAATTCATCGATGTTTGGTTTTTGTTTTGTTTGCGGCGATTTTCAATATTTTTCGTTTAATATGGGGGAATAAATGTTTTGTGTTTTTATCGTAAGCCTTTATGTTTTTATTATAAATGAGAAGTGTAGTAAGTTATTCAGTTTTTGTGCGGATGAATGAATTTGTACCTGTAAGAAAAACTGTGAATCTTTCTGTATGTTAAATAGAGTAAAAGTTAAGGAGTGCAAATTTTGTTAATTAGGTATAGCGTTGTTTTCTATAATTCCGCTTAAAAGATGGATTTCTACTACGCGTTTGTTATAGCATTGCTAGAGTATGTGCTATATTTGTCTGAATCGTCACGTTTTAAACAGAGATTATAAGTCTCGATATTGACATCTGCTGAGTGTTGGGGTTACGTCTTCGTGATTCACAGAAAAAGTCAAGTCGACTGTAACGTTTGGGATTAAGGTGTTAATCTAGGGAGCGTTTAGGTTACAAAGGGCAGGAGAAAGTGAGATTGAATGAGGAAATTGGGAAAAATTTGAATTAGTTTTACTAGGTGTTGTTTAAAATTAATTAACTTTTGTGTAAGTTGTTATGTTGGGTGAGATTGTTTTCCTGGTTAGGTGTTATATATAATATATATATGTAATTAGGCTTGGATTGGAGGGAAAAGAGAGAAGTATTAGATGATCTTCTGGTTCAGACTTCAATGTCGGTGGGTAGGAGTAATGTACTGACAAGAGAGCAACTGTTACGGTTCGAAACTCAAGAGAAGGAATTAGAGGAAAGATCGCAGGAGCTAAAAGAGTGTAAGGAGAAGTTGGAAAGCTACGAGCAAGACTGGCAGTATATTGGAGAGCATCTCACGGCAGAGTTGCAAAAACGAACATCTTGTGAAGAATCGAGAAAATTGATTCAGGAGTGGAATACAGCTGCCAAGTCCTGTGCGAAGGGCGAAGTTTTAGAGTTGCTGGTAACGGCTACACCCGAGGTGATCCAAAGGGGTGAGATCCAAGCAGAACAATTGTTAGAAAGAACAAGGGTCTAGTAAAGAAAATATTGTCTTTGGAACAGCAACTGAAGGAAGCAAAAGAGGCAGCGGAGGAACTGTAGACAGAATTAAAAGCCGAGGGTCCACTGCCACAAGAGAAAGTATACAGGCAAGAAGTCAGTAAGAAGTGGACACCAAGGAAATTAGTGTTCTGGGATAAAGCACGAGAAACGAAAGATAGGCAAGATATTCCAGCTAAGAGTAGCTCATCGCAGGGAAAGACAAAAGAACCAGGAAGCAGTAAATCATACGGATTGTTCAAGAACAGTATGGCGGAAGAATATGGGAAAGCTATGGATATGGTATCCAAATATATACCATTATTTTCTGGGGAAAGGTCACCAAAGCTGGGCAAAGAATTGTACCGTTCCCTGAATTGCAGCAAGGAACTCTACGCTCAATTGACTACTGAAGAAAAAGCTATCTTTACCAAATGTGTGAAATTTCTAGTGTGTTCCCAGGAGCCGAAGGATTTTGAAACTCTGCAGCAAGTTATTACAACTGCATATACGCCACGAAAAACGTTCGGAAACGCTGGAGTGTAAACAACGACCTGGAGAGGACATTCGATAATGCGCTGACAGAATGAAAGAGGTTCTGGACAAAATTAAAATAGCAGTCACAGCTATGTACCCAAATAAGGAAGGTGGACTAATAGCAGAATTGGAAGCTGACGCAGTGGATACTTTTAAAGCAGGCGTAGGGAATAAGGCACCGCAAGTGCATCTGACGGGAAGGAGATTCCAATCTCCAGATGAAGTACAAGATGAAGCTAGTTATTTCGAGAAGGATGCAACGAGGCTCCAGAGTAGAGACCCAGAAGTCTGGTAAAGTGGGCGAAAACTGAATTCCGAAACAATGCGAGATAGCTGAGGGACTAATCGTTTCAACAAAAATACCAGCAGACTATTCAGAGAAGCCATACAGAAGGGCCCATCTCCAGCAGCAGCAGGAATATATCGTGGATCACAGGCTGGGGAAACACCGCCTAGGCCCATCCAGTGCTTCCAGTGTGGGCAAAGAGGGCATATTAATAGGGAATGCCAATCAAGAAAATAGCCACCATACTGTGTAAAATGCCGAAACTATGGTCACGATACTGCTAGTTGCCGAAGACAAAGCATAAGGTTCGCGGATGCTTCAATTGGTTCTCCAGGACAGCTGCAAACAGACCCAGAAATCCTTTATTGCCAATTTTGTAGTACCTGCGATCATTATACCGCAAACTGCTTGAAGAAATATCTAGCGGAACAAGAAGCTCTAAAGAAGGGAAACGGGGAGTGGCAGCTAGGGGAATTATCCGGAGCTGCCCTCAATTAACGGAATTGAAAGCCATGAAGACCTCACAGAAAAAGCAAGTGTCATAGAGTTAAGTTTGTTAAATAACTGCATTATCTCAGTAGAATCGGATATAGGTATAACGGGTAAATTATCATTATTAGTAGATACAGGTGCAACATGTAATATAATTAAGGTAAATCGTATTAAAGGAAACACGCCTACACAAACTCTCAAGAAAAATTGAATGGAGGGTTGTTTGTGCCCCAAGAAACCTCAATTGGAATTTGCAAAGCCACACTACGTATAGATGGAGTAGAACAGCCATGCGAATTTAACACCATTTATGACACTAATTCGATTCCAGCTGACGGTATTCTGGGGATCGAGTTCCTAAAGCACAATGCAGTCATTGACTGCATAAATGGAAAACTGTCAGTGAAAGACATTGAGAAAACAAAGGAAAAAAACCCTCTTTTTGGATGCATCACTCGAGCCAATACACAAAAAGCAATATCTCATGCCAGAAGCCCATCGAGAAGAGTGTCAGAACAACTCAAAAAATTACTCGAGGACGATATCATCGAACCTAGTGACAGTTCATTTAATTTCCCCGTACTTCTAATTCCTAAGAAAGGACTAGATGATAACGGCAAAAGAAAGTATCGGCTATGTGTAGACTTCAGAGAACTAAACAAAGTCTGCATCCCCTTTTCTTATCCCCTTCGAATTGAGGACATATTAGATCGTTTGGGTCATTCCAGATACTTCACTACGTTAGATTTAGCTAACGGGTACCACCAAGTATTAATCGACCCAAAATACAGAGAAAAAACGGTGTTTAGTACCAATTTTAATCATATCCATTATAAACGATTACCATTTGGTTTAAAAAGGGCCCCCCCCATTTTTCAATCCCTACTGAACGGAATTCTAACGGGACTTCAAGGTGTAGAGCGCATCACCACACACACACCATTAAATTAAATTACGCAAATCATACAAGACACCCATAAGGTGATTCACTGCAGTACATGCAGAAAGAATAAAACAAAAAAAACATTGATCAGGCAAAACACCCATAAGGTGATTCACAGCATTCTTTTGTATATGCAGAATGCCATACAAAATGTGAAAATAAAAACAAAAGCTATGTCCAGCTGTTTATGGACAAGCGAAGTGCATTAAGCACATATATGAGTGTCATGTATCAATGAATGCAATAAGAAAAGCAAAAAACCAAGAGCATATGGTACGATAGAGTAAATAATCAATGAAAAGCATTACATTGTAGCTTTCTTTGTTTACTTCTACCTGGCTGAAACTTTGGGTAATGCCCGCTGTGCATTATTTGCATGCACAGCAATTATGATCAATAATTGAATATAGCAATGGCTGAAGGTGTGTGATTGGTTGAAATTATAGAAATAAGTAATGTCAGCACTTTTCATAATGTATAAATTCAGTGTAATTATATGAAATAAATCAGAGTTATTATCAAACTCCACGGGAGTGTATCTATTATAGATCCTAACTGCGAGCTCCCTAGCTCCAACATGGCTACACTTAAGGTAACTGGGCTCTCTAGCTCTACCTTTCTTTTTATTTATCTGGCTATCCTAACAGTGAGCCCTATAGCTCCCACTTGGAATAGTCGCTTGGCTAACCGAGAGCTTCATAGCTCCTATCTGTCAAGCACACTGTTTCACAGCGCCGTAGGAAGCACTTGGACAGTAAAATAAGAAGACTTTAACATTTCTTTATAGTCATTGTCAGGTTTGAACAATAAAGGAATAAGTTTTATACAAAGGGATTAAATTCTTCGTGTATCTCAACGATGTCGTGATATTTGCTAAGAGTTTGGACGAACATAACAGCAAACTACGAGAATTTTTTCAGCGCTTCAGAGAACACAACTTTCAGTTACAGCCTTCAAAATGTCAGTTTTTAAGGAAAGAGGTAGTGTATCTGGGCCACAGTTGTTCAAAACAAGGGGTAAAGCCTGATAAACGATTAGTAGAAGTAGTGCAAAATTTCCCAAAACCAAAATCTGTTCGTCCGGTTCAATATTTTTTAGGTCTAGCCAATTATTATCGGAAATTTGTTCCGAATTTTTCAAAAATATTGGAACCCATTAATAGTGTATTAAAAAAAAGCGTTAAGTTCACATGGGGACTCGAGTGTGAAAAGTCTTTCAGTCTTGTCAATGAAATTCTTACTACACCACCACTCCTGATATATCCGGATATCACAAAGCAATTTAAGGTAATCACTGATGCAAGTGGGGAATCTTTAGGGGCAGTTCTGGAGCAAGAGGGCAAGCCAATTAGTTACTCTAGTCGTACTTTGAACATGGTGAAAAGAAACAACTCCACTACAGAGCGTGAGATGTTGGCCATTGTGTGGGCAGTACGGAACTATAGGTGCTACCTTTTGGGCAAACCTTTCAAATAGTAACGGATCACCAACCGCTACGGGGAGTTTTCAAGGTGAAGGACACTACTTCACGTATGCTCAGATTTCACCAAAAACTATCGGAGTATGAATTTGAGATGATATATAAAACTGAAAGGGCAAATGGTTATGCCGATGCCCTAAGCAGAATTCCAAGGCACATTGAAGAACATGATTCATTTCATAACAAGGAGTACCCATGCTTTGCAATAACTCGCGCTCAACAAATGCCGTTGCGAGATTCTGAGAACGAAGGTAACGGTATTGAAGGGACTGAGATAATCACCGAAGAAAAACTGAAGAAACCAGAACCAAAACTGGTGACCAATACAGAAGAGATTGAGCTAATTCTAAGAGATTATCATGACTCTAGGTTTGGAGGACACTTTGGAAGGAACAAAACATTCAACAGAGTGAAGCGCTTCTACCGTTGGAAGGGAATGAAGGCTGATATAGCTCGGTATGTTAAACGTTGTACGATTTGCCAAAAAAATAAGTACGCTAGAACCATCAAGATTCCATTAGTAGTGACGGAAATCGCGGAAAGAACTTTTGAGAAAGTCTATGTTGACTTAGTTGGACCTTTGCCAGTCAGTCACAAGGGTAAAAAGTACATCTTGTCTAGATTTGTAGATTTCGTGGCGATACCAGACCAAGATGCGAACAGGGTAGCCCAGGCCTTGTTTGAGCAAATCCTCAGCCGGTACTCGCTACCGAAACAGCTAGTAACGGATCAGGGAGCAAATTTCACTGGAGAAGTCTTAAAGGCTGTTCGTAAAATGTTGAGGATTAAGAAGCTGCAAACAACTGCCTACCATCCCCAGTCCAACGCTGTGGAGTGGTAGCATTCTACGCTAGCCAACTATCTGAAGAGTTTCGTTGATCGGGAGCCACTAAACTGGGACGAGCTGTTGAGAACCGCAGCGCATGCGTACAACAACACCGTGCATACAGGCACAAAACTTACGCCCATGGAAACGTTGTGTGGATTTGTAGCGGAAATCCCCAGTAGCGTACAGCGTCAGCCTGAACCGGTATACAACATGGATAAGTACCATTTGGTATTGCGGTTCAAATGGCAGAGGGCGTTTCAACTAGCTACGGAGAACCTTCTTAAAAGCAAACTAGTGGCAGAGAAGTACCATGACAATTCAGCTAGACCGGAAGTCTTACATTTGGGTGATAAAGTTCTAGTTAAAGACTTAGCTAGGGCAGGGAAATCAGCATCCATTTTTAAAGGTCCATATGAAGTAATTTACGTTCACAGTCCTGAGAATGTAACTATACTTCAAGGGAAAAAGGTCAAGAGGATTCATACGAATCGTTTGAGAATGTATCATGATTAATTTTAAGATTAGAGTTCGTTCGTCATATAAGGACGATAACCTAAGTGGAATGAAGCACGAGAGAATAGTTTTACAATTTGAATATGTTATTTTATTTAGTACTTTTCTTAGTTTCTTTGTTTTTCTTGCAGAACAAGGTTCATTAAGGCGATTAGGCTAGGACGAAATGAAAAAGAAGATTATGCAGATGCGGAACGATTGCCAATAGAGGTAGGTAAGTAAGTATATATAAAAAAAAAGCCTCAATCATTCAAAGAAAAGAGGAATGGTAAACAAGATATAAAGATTTAAAAAAAAGAGAGATAAGAGATTTTGAAAGAAATAATGGAAAATAAATAAGAAGAGCTGTTGAAAGAAAACATAAATAAGAGGTTAATAATAAAAAGATTAAAAAAGGGGTTTAGAAATTTAAAGGAAAGAGAAGTTTTTATACAAGTTGTGTAAAGAGAAAAGAGAATTGTTAAAGAAAGAAGGTGTAAGAGAAATAAAGATTGTAAAAAAAAAGTGAGAATTGAAATATATTAGAATAAATTAGGAGTTTATATTATAGAAAAACAAACTTCATTTAGTGTAAGAATACTAGGATTGCCCGAAATTTATATAGTTATAAAATAAGGTTTAGCTTCGCAATGAAGGCGGTAGTAATTTTAATCTTCGCTCCGATAGCTGGGATACAAGCAGAGCAGGCAGGTTATAGCATCGAGCCGATACCACAGTCGGGAGTGTTGTTCGACCGTCTCAGGGTAGTTAATTTCTACACGAAACATTGGACTCTTCTGTCTAAGTTGCAAATGCCAGATCTCACTGAAGCAACTCAGCGGTTTGATAAGCGGATCATGTGCAGACGTAACCGATACTGGAGGCGTTGCAAGGTGTAAGGTAGCAGTCAAAGAGATAGGAGGCTGGGTGGAAAAAATTAAGCGTCAGGATGAGGAACTTTCGCATCATAGCCAAAATGAGGCGCCCCGAAGAAACAAGCGTTCAATTTTTGATGGAGTGGGATCTCTGGCCAAGACACTGTTCGAAACCATGGACCATGCCGACTCGGAAGAAATACATGCAGCTATAAATGACCTTAATGAGAAGGAGAGCCGAACATTAAATATACTGAAGGACCAAATTACAGTCGTCAAATCTACGTTCGATTTGTTTAATGCTTCAAGGCTACAGGCAGCAGAAGAGAGAGAAGAACTACAAAATAAACTTTCAACTATCGTTAAAGAGCAGCAGGGTCAATATCGGCAATTATCGTCATTGAAACTAAGAATGGAATTGAGTGAGGTAATTCCGCTAATGAGCCTCCACTTAAGAGAAATCAGCGAAATGCAAGAAACAATGATGAGCATATTAATCTCCCTAAGCGTAGGAAAGCTACACCCGCTGATAATTCATGCACGAGAAATGACCGAGATAATGAAGAATGCCACTAGTAAACTGGATTTAGATGAAAAATTCCAGAATTTCCAATTGCTGGTACAAATTGCAAAGGTACAAGTACTTCAGGTAGGCCAAGAAATCCTAGTCAGGGTAGATATCCCACAGCCCCAACGAGTTGCATTTGATTTACATAAGGTATACACCATCCCGAGAGCTATATATGAATTTAGGTATCATGTATATGATCTGGACGCTGAATTTGTGGCAGCCAACAATCATGAACGACAGTGTGTCTTGCTGAGTTACCAAGAGTACCAGAAGTGCCAGAGGCTGTTAACTGCATCGGAGTATCCGCAGATCTTATGCCCACAATTAGCCCCAACTATTACTGCTATTGGAGAAAACTGTGTGCTGAACATTTTCCGGAGCTTCAACGTAAATTCGAAGGCCTGTAAGGAAAGAGTTACAGCAAAGTGGAGCAGCTTAGTGAGAATGGTAACGAGAAACCACTGGTTACTTGTGATGTCTGAGAAGACCAAGCTGGAAGTAAACTGCCAGCATTCACCAACTTCTATCGGTGAGCTGGAGCACACAGGGATATTATTCTTCGAAGAACATTGTCACCTGCAAATCGGTGACCTACGGATACAAGCTGAAGATGCCGCACAGAGAAATATATCTGTATGGCTTCCCGGACGAATGGAGTTACCAGCCTGGAACAGCATCGCAACACAGACAAACATGCAGAGAGAGGAGGTAGTAGAAGGTAAAAAGGACGAAATACGATTGCTGGCTAGTGACAACTTTAATCAAGCGTGGAGAGATCAGGATGGCGTTATAAAGAGGGTTGAAGACAAAATCAGCACGAAGGAGGATGGTAGACGCGCCATTGCACATCCAGTACATTTAGCAGCGACAATTACTACCGCATGCTTAGCCGTCATCAATTTAGTTATCCTGATAGGAGTATTATGCCATTTGAAGCGCTGGAAGGTGACCTATACCCAAGCCGGCACTAACAGAGTGATTCTACCTATGGTTCATAAGTCAGAGCAGCAACCCAAGGCCCAAAATGCAAACATAACCATTGAAACAATCTTGCCCACGACTGCGAACTTGCCAACCACCAATCTGCCAACTATTGTGGGGAAACAACTTGTGCGGCTGGAGTAGCCGCCATAGGTTTAGTTAAGTATATATATATATTGTTTGCACTTATATAACGTAGAAGTCATTTAAGGGCAACCTATAGTTAGAGATTAACGTGTAAATTTATATAGAAATAAAAATATGTATATATGGTTTATAACATTCAATCATGTTCAATGGAAAGGAATAGATAAATTATTATAAGATTCAAATGTAGGAAATTATTAGTATAATAAGGTATTTAAGAAGTGGAGGAAGTTTCCAAGAAAGAACATGTGAAGTAAAATAAAAAGTAAAGAGATATGTTGTAAAATCAGGATAAAAAACAAATGAGATGAAATTAACAAGGAAATTAAATGTGAAAATGAAATGTTGAAGTTAAAGAAATTAAATGAAAAAGAAAATAAAAAAAGAAATGATGTAAAAAGATGTAAAAATGAAAGAAAGGAATTAAATGTGAAAATGAAATATTGAAGTTAAAGAAGTTAAATGTAAAAGAAAAGAGAAATGACGTAAAAAGATGTAAAAATGTAAAATTTACGGTTTGAAAAAGAAAAAATAGACAATTTAGATAGTAGGTATATAATGAAAAATGTAAAGAATTTGAACCGAATGAGGATAAAGACATTTTCAGTTTTTAATTAAGATTGTTGCACGCTCCAGATCTAGTTCCCGGCGGAAACTAGTTTTTCCAAGGGGGAAGGGATGTAATGGCCCAATATACGGAAGATTCTTCCAGCACCCAAGTGAAGTAGTTAGCAATTGCTAAACAGTAACCTCGCATGTTACTGTTCTGCAACTCTCGGTTATTTTGCTGATTAGCTCAACAGCTGGCTGCGATGAGTGCTTAGTGAAGCAATCGACGATTACAATAATAATTGACCTCGCATGGTAATTATTATGTAAAGAGATTGTTTACTACTGAGAGACTCAGGTTCTGCAACCGGTAGAACAAACGGCAAGGTTGTTGTCGTTTGTTTACATCCGCGTTGTTAAGTAAAGTCTACTTCCGAATATTGGTGCATAAAAGGCCAATGACTGGACTGGCGCGTGCCGTAGGGTGTACAGTCTTATCGTGATTAGAGTTGGTTCAGGTTACCTAAGCGCCAGGTAGCTTAGGTATATTGTCATTAAGTTAGGTCAGTTCTCGGATTAATAAAGTGTTGTTTTAAATGCAATTCGTGTGTTTTCTTTGGTTTAAAGATTTATTGTTTTATTGATTCGTGAGTTTTATTATTGGGACACGACACCACGTCAATGACATTACCCGACTGATCCAAAATATGAATGCGTTTAATTTGTTTTTCATTACAATGTTGCTTATTTTGATTAAAATTTTTTCTTAATATGCAGCAATCACACAACTTTCAAGGACGTATGTGAAACCATTATATCAAAATCAAACTCGATCTAAGCCCGATCGAAATCCGATTCAGACCCGATTGAGAACAATGCGAATGTGGAACAGTCTACCATATTTTTTTTTCATCCGGCATACAATCTCCGAAAGGTTAAGGGTGACATATGTCATCACCTCTACCAACTCTTCATATCCCGTAATCATTTCCCTATCTCCTTCGTGTCTAGCTGTGCTTTCCATCTTGGCTTGGCTTAACAATAATAAAAAAGAAACAATGATACCCGAAATTCACAACGTCGTGGCTAATGAGTAACAATATGCAGTTGGTTTCATTGCCAGCGCCATTCACTCGATGTAGACCCGATAGAGCGCATCTGAAAAATGAGTATGTAATATGGTTGGATGAGCTCATATGCCAAGGTTATTTTTCTGTCTATTACTTGATTACATTGGATCTGAATAGCATCTACTTTGAATTGGATGCTTTTGTTATAGTGGTGCTGGAAGCTGCTCCAAGCTTGCAGACTTTAACGATTATATAATAATAATAATATGGTATGATAATACCATTATGACTCCAAATTATTAACGAAAGTAACCTTTTTGTTACCAAAAGATACTGCTAAAGACATCTTAATAGGTAGTTTGTTGCTACCTGCTTTACTTTCAGGTATTTTCGAATATGTTTGTTCCATTTTAAATAGAATGTTGCGATGCAGTTCACTCATCATATCTTGGCCTAATATTAGCATTGTAGGTCAGTTTATTCACATTATTCATTTATTTGCTTTTTTACATTTGCGTTAGATATTCCACAGCCTTCTCTGTAACTCAACTTCGAAAAAAGACAATTGCTTCATCTGTGACCAGAATAGCTCCAACATTTCTGCATGGAACAGTTGTCCTGCACTATTTTTACTTTTATCATCGGACATTTTGTCGCTAAGTATAAAATAAATAATATCTAGATGAGATAATCAAAATTTACAGAAATGATTGTCTCTATATCTTTGACTTCTTCTCGAATAACTATTAAAACCCTTTTATGACATCTCATTTAAGAACTTAGAGAATTTGCTATAATTTGTTTACTTTGCTTCAAACCAATTTGCTCGGCAGCTGCAGGGATAACGTGAAGTCTATAAAAATTACTTGTTAATAAAACGAAAAAGGAAGATATTTAACACACAAAAAGTATAAGTGCCATAACGCTCAACGGGGGACCTTCACGAGGCTTGATCCCAGCCTCAACAAGACGTTCGGCAACCCAGAAGGAAGACAGAAATATGTCAGGATCTTACGTGAGCACCTGACAAGTATGGCTTAATCTCATGGCACTCTTCATGCACGGATTGTAAATATCAATCAAATTCCTCGTGTCGAAACAACGAGTACCAGTATGCCAAAATTGCATGACATGACATCAACTTGCTGGTAGAAGCGAGACCTATCCCATCTCTGCCGATCTCAGTTCACGGCAACCTATACCACAGCCACTATGATGCTCCCATAAAGGGGCCATCCCAAGTTGAGGTGGATAAAACGTTTTTATCAGAGGGGACCACGTGAAGGTTAAGATATGCCCAGTTCAGTCTGGATAGGTTTCGAGATTCACCATTTGGATCTTATTGCTGACCATGCATACTAACCATATAAGCACTACTAACATACATACCTGATTTCTGTTATCTATCAACCTATTCATCGTCTTAGACATCCTTTCGCCCCCTGCCCAAAGGGCTATGTCTGTCATTCTCTGCACTTCGCACAACTATGTCTGAGATTTTATTATTCTGACTTACATGAGCACATAAATTCATTGCATCGTGGGCCATCTGCTTAGCATCTACTACAGTACCGACACTGCCAAAAATCGCAATTTCAATTTCACTAAGGTAAAGTTACCACGCCGTGAGAAGTAGCAATTCGTGCCCATAGAACTCAGCCAACTATACCACACTACTGTACGTACTCTCCTGGGAGATGCCAAAGCGATCTACAAAAACATCAAAACGCTCATACCACCATAAACACCAAATCAACAAACCATCAAATTCCATCTATCAAGTATGCATGCTTTCCTCTTATACAGCTTTCAACTTGTTCAGCATTGCGCTTCACAGACTACTTCCCCCCAACGCTGTCCAACGCTGACATCAACAATACTATTACAAGTCTGCATCATTTGGAAGAAGAATCATCCTCTCTACTTTTGCAAGGAACTGTTAGCACCATCCCCTCTCAATAAGTAGAATTCAGTCAAGAAACTCAAGCTGTGTGTAAACTGCCGAATAAGTGATCATTCAGCCGAGAAATGTACAGCCAGAACTACAGTTCATGTGCCAAGAAACATAACACATTGGTAGATGTCGTCGCCCCTGAATCTAGTACCAAGAATCAGGTCAATCTCTCAAGGGTTCAATTACGAGTTACCAAACATGACAATGGATTACAGCAGGCCGAAATCAGAAAGGCACTGCCATCTCAAGTAGATTTCAATGCAGGTGCCAACCATGAACCAATTACTCCGAAAGCAGCGAAAGAATCAGATCTCAATAAAACCAGTATAATACTAGGTAGAGTCACAGCTGAGATAAACAGCAACTGCGGAAATGTGATTTAATGTCGAACCATTCCCGACTCTGGCTCTCAGTTAATTTTCACAACTGAGAATCTTGCTAGAAAACTAAAATTAAATCGATGTTTTGAAACAATGTATATTCAGGGCATAGAAGAAAGTAAGCAAAAGGCTCAGCACAGAGTTAACTTGCAATTGAAGTCAAAGATGAAGCAACTACTCGACACCGAATAGAAGCGGTCACCCTATCTAGGAAAACGTCTCATTAGCCAGACAAATGGATAAACACCAAGTCATGACATATTCCAAAAAATATACAACTAGCTGATCCAGAATTCAAACACCGTGGTCCTACAGATCTACTCCACCGTGCAGACATATATTATGATATATCAGTTGGTCAAATAAAATTAGGCAAGAGTATTCAAACACTTCAAAACACAATTTTCGGATGGATAGTAGCGCGGCGTTTTACTGGAGAAAGATCTCCATATGATTTTTCTGGAATCTGAACCTAATCCATAGAAGATCAGTTAGCGCGGTTTTGGAAATTGGAAGAGGTCAAATCATCTGATGAAAGCGGAAACTTTTCCTATAGCAGAACAAAAATGTGTTAACAATTTCTATCAACACATTAAAAGAAACAATGAAGGAAGATTCATATTCAAGCTACCGTTCCTAAATGATCCCACTACATTGGGGGACTCAGAGAAAATCACTCGCAACAGGTTCCTTTCCTCAAAAAGATACTTCAGCAGGCATCGAGAAATAAAAGAACAATATCTGCAGCTCATACGTGACTATGAAGCTTTAGGACACTTGAAGGAAGTAAAACCCACATTACTTCCCCCATATCACTGTATCACGAAATTGGATAACAGCACTATAAAACTTCGTGTGGTATTCGATGGCTCAGCCCAAACATCATCTAGCGTGTCCCTAAACCAAGTACTCTGCAAGGGACCGAGAGTTCAGGATGAGCTATTTTCCATTCTCATTCGATTCAGATTTGTATTTACAGCACACATCGAGAAAATGTATAGACAAGTCCTGCTAGCTGAAGAGGATTAACAATATCAACTAACTAATATTGTGGAGAATAGCGTATACCCCCTTATGCTAATTTTTTGTTTCTTTTGGCTTCTCTACTTCTGTAGAAAAACCCCCATGATTTCCCAGAGGTACCTAGAAAAAAGATAAGATTTAGATATTTTCGAGAATTAGCCCTATGCGACTTCTCCATATTACGAAATTCCTGAAAAGATGAAATTTAGATATTTTCGAGAAGTAGCCCTACGCTACTTCTCTATATTAAAAAAATTCCTGAAAAAGTCAAAATTTAGATATTTTCGAGAAGTGGCCCTATGCTACTTCTCCATATTACAAAATTCCTGAAAAGATAAAATTTAGATATTTTCGAGAAGTAGCCCTATGCTACTTCTCCATATTAAAAAAATTCCTGAAAACCCGTAAAGTACATAACCCAACAACAAAGAATATTTTTTTTTAAAGGAAAAATTCTAAATTGTGCAAAATGCGCACAATTTACAATTTTTTTCATACAAAACTTACCACTAGTCACCCACATCGAGACGACGAAAACTGTAACTCGCCTAGCGGTAATACATCGCCTGACACCAACATGCAATGTATTGCAGCAGGCTAGCAAGAATAAATTCCCCGAAAAATTTTGTGAAAAAGACAGATATATTCTTTGCCTTGAAAGATACACACACGCCCGCACCTATAGCGAGCAGAAATCTCGATTTTCAGCGAAGCGAACGAGAGAGTGGGCCTATGCCGGTGGCTAGAGGCAGAAATTGGGTTCGATGTAGGCAGACTGCGTAGAGGCAGGCAGTCAAGTTGGACAAGCAACGGGAATAGCAGCGGCATAAAAGTATTCAGGGTACGTCGGCGGGTTTCCTGTGAAATTTTGAATTTTTATAATTGATTATGATTATTAGTAATGTTAGTGACTCACCTGTGCGCGTATTAGTCTGCAATCTGCGGAAAGAAAGGGATTATTCCTGTGAAATTTTGAATTTGTTTTTATAATTGATTATGATTATTAGTTATGTTAGTGACTCACCTTTGCGCGTATTAGTCGGAAAGCTGCGAAAAGAAGGGGATTATAGTTGTGAAATTTTGAATTTTTATAATTGAGATGCATTAGTAGTTGCTGTAGTGACTCACCTGTGCCCGTATTAGTCTGAAATCTGCGGAAATTTTGAAATTTTGAATTTGTTTTTATAATTGATTATGCTTATTAGTTATGTTAGTGACTCACCTGTGCCCGTATTAGTCGGAAATATGCGAAAAGAAGGGGATTGTAGTTGTGAAATTTTGAATTTTTATAATTGAGATTCATTACTAGTTATGTTAGTGACTCACCTGTGGGCGTACTAGTCGGAAATCTTCGAAAAGAAGGGAATTATAGTTGTGAAATTTTGAATTTTTATAATTGAGATTCATTAGTAGTTGGTGTAGTGACTCACCTGTGCGCGAATTAGTCTGAAATCTGCACAAAGAAAGGGATTATTCCTGTGAAATTTTGAATTTGTTTTTATAACTGATTATGATTATTAGTTATTTTAGTGACACACCTGTGCGCGTATTAGTCGGAAATCTGCGAAAAGAAGGGAATTATAGTTGTGAAATTTTGAATTTTTATAATTGAGATTAATTAGTAGTTGGTGTAGTGACTCACCTGTGCGCATATTAGTCTGAAATCTGCGCAAAGAAAGGGATTATTCCTGTGAAATTTTGAATTTGTTTTTATAATTGATTATTATTAGTTATGTTAGTGACTCACCTGTGCGCATATTGGTCTGAAATTTGCGAAAAGAATGGGATGATTCCTGTGAAATTTTGAATTTGTTTTTGTAATTGATTATTATTAGTAATCATTGCAGTGAGTCTCCTGTGCGCGTATTAGCCATGTATCTGCCAAAAATGCAGAAAGTAATTAGTGGTTTTTTTTTATCTAATTTCTACGTTTACAATAATATACCTATTCGAGTCGGCGATATATTATCTGTGCGTCAGTTTGACAGGAACGTTCCGTGAAATAAAAGGAATAATCAATGAGTCTTATATATACATTTCAAAGGGTAAAATTAGTATACACATTAGATCGTTTTAATATCTGCTTTCGGCAGGAACTTTCGCTGTAGTATATCGCCAAGCATGTGCATTTCCGTACTGAAAATATAAATATTAGTGACTTAGAAATATTCTTGATAATATAATCTGCGATGATATTTACCTGAGTGACAGTGACTTTTGCATCCTTATATCGCCAAGTGCGTGTATATATATCCTACTTTTTTTCCCTGCTAAAATTAAAAGATTAGTGATATAGATTGAGTTCGTGACAACATTTACCTGTGCGGCAGGAACATTTGCATTATCGTACAGCCCAGTGCGGAATTTATCTGTTGAAAATAGTAAAATTAGGGATTTAGAATTAGGTTGGTGATAAATAATCACCTCCGCAGGCAGAACATTATTTTTTGTGGTCTTCACGACAACTTACGTACTTTCCCTGGAACAAAAGCAGCAGTGTATTAACTAGTGCTTTTTTTTATTATGAGCCTACCTTACTGCGATGGCAGGATATTTGATTTTACATTCGGAGAGTGCGTTCGCCGTAATAGTAGCAAATTAAGATTAATGTAACCAGTGTTTTTAGACACCTTATCGATTTCCACATTAGGATTAGCGTATTTTGAATGGAAAGGAAGTCGTGTTAGATAACCAAACAAGCCGTTGAATTTCTTTTCGTTGTGAATACCCCGCCGCTCACTTGGACATATATTCAATATTACACAATATAAGAAGCGTATACGGAAAAAAACGCGAAAAGGAAAGACAATAAAAAAAAATATAATAACTAATAAATTGTAATAGTGAAAGAAATCTAGAAGAAAAAAAGGTCAATGAACCCACACACATAAAAAAAAGAAAAAAAGAGGTCAATGTACCCAAAGAATACGGGAGCCTAAGGAAAATTGTGCTGAAGATGCTGCTAGAGTCTTTCGACGGGGTGCACCCCTTCCAGCTATTCAAAGTGCCGGCGAGGGATTCGACATAAGTCTCTACCAGCCTGGGTGGAAGTCAAGGTTTGATAACTAAATTTTTTTTTTTTGTAAATGAATCAAATAGTTTTTGTAGTTCAACACTACGTTCATTGGGTACAACCCGCTTAGCATGTATATTATTGGCCATTTGTGGCTTATTACATTGGTAGAATCAATATAGTTGTAGTACATTCCACCTAATAGGGTTTCAGGCTAGTTAAGGAAAGAAAGCGGAAATTATAAAAATTTTGTGTGTGAAGAAACAGGTGGACGGAGCGGATTTAAATACAGCGGCCACCATATTTTATTTATTTAGTTATTATTATTATTACTTTTGTCCTCTTTTCCTCTCTATTCTTATACACTTTCTTAGGTTCACCTTCTCTTGTGTTCACTTCGTGCGTTCAAGCTGGGTTTCCACCTGACAGGTGGCCACCTCTTCGTGTGTTGCGCCTTGGTTTTTTTTTGTTTCATTAATTTCAGCATGAGCGAGTAGACCACCGTGGGAGATTGGGTGGCGGATCAACGGGGGCACGCCTCCCTGATACACACACACACACCATGGGTCTAAGGATTCTTTCTGTACTGCGACGTCTTAGCAAGGGTCACCGGGAATCCACGCTCTTTCTCTCTCTCTCAATCTCTGCGTTTACCTGTCTTGGGGTGCTAATCACTTATTCGGTGTTGCTGAGGTCTTTCGTTCTTTTCCTTTTTCAGCATTTAAATATGTAAATTTTCTTCCTTCCAGCATTTAGGTACCACCAGGAGGAGGGAGCTTTTATAGATCTTTTTGTCTCTCCGTCCGACTGAAGTCGCGTTTACAAGTTCTTTCTTCATTGTCCGTCTGTCTGGTCAACCATGGTACTTCTAGTGCACAGCTTTGCAAGCATTGAAGGGATGTGGGTGGCAAGAACCACACCAAGCCGGCTGATCGCTAGTGGCATACACGCCGTGCAGCCACTCACGCATATCCCGGACATGATTTTTTAACAAGAGGTGTCGGATGCAGTATCTACATATACCCAGTTAGAAGTGGCTTTAAGTAGATCTGTCGACTAAGAAGCTCTTCGTTACAAATGGCGCCAAAGTTCGTTTTTTTTCTCGGCCTTTTGTCAAGCTTTTCTTGACTAAAGTGCAATTGCTATATCAATGATTTTTTTTCTGCTCGTCCATTTGCGTTACAAACGGCGTCCAAGTTCGATTTCCTGGTAGCCTTTGGTCAAGCTTCACTTGACCGAAGGGCATGTACGATTTCAAGAATCATTCCTTATTTTTAGGGTCATTTTTAGGCCTTTTTTTTTGTTTACGTAAGGCCTCAATATATTTTAAGCTGACGCAAGAAATTTCGTTTAATTCAAGTTGGTTTGTCGGCGGAACTCATGCTACTTTTGTTGCAGCAGTAAGTGATCGGACGTAGGTTGCTGGACCGGATACAGGGTGCTGAGTCTACACAGAGATCTTTTTTGCTTCTGTAAAGTGCGTTACTTTCATGATAGCTGCTTTTTGGCTCTCGTTAAGTTCGGCCTTTGTATCGCGGTTGGGTCACTCGGCAATGGTTTCCGCTGTATATATGGTAGCAAACTGCCTTCGGTCAAGTAAAATTAATTTCATCCTAATGTAACAGAACAGCAAGCGAGTCTTTTGCGCGAGGCGTACCCCATCTGAAACCAGGCGTCGGCTCGTGGACGCCGAGATGACGACCACTTGACAGTTTATCTGTATAACGAGCTGGTCAGCAAACCCACACCTGGCAAGTTGATGAACGACATTCATCTTGAGATTGTTGTTCTTGTCTGGGCATTGGAGTTGGCTTACTGGTTCCAGGGTGCAACCACCTAGCACCAGATTTTATTTGTTCAAACTCCTCTTCCATCCTCATAAAATTCTATAATTCCTCTTGATGATCCCCAGTGGAAGTGTGAGTTGTTCGGTTCGCAGTGGTCAGTTAGCGTTGTATGCATTCGTTTTTGAAATTAGTTCCGCTTACATCTGCTAGTTGCTGGGAGAAGCCAGTATATTATTAAATTTCTATATTGCTTTGGGCTCTGAGCCATTTTAGCTTTGGGTTTCGTAAAGTTGCTTTGAGATCTATATTGTCACAATTGGCATACATAAGCATTCACAGTCTCTTTTTCTTCTTGGTAATTTTTTTTGGATATCAATACATACAATCGGCTACTGCTTCTCTCCTGAGTAGTGGCGGCCACTGAATTACTGACAACTGACATCCGCCTTTGATCTCAACTTCCCCCCCCCCCCTCCAAGTTGATGGTCCTTGTCCATCTTTTCTGATTTTTATCCTTGGTAAAGGACTGTTCGTCCTGATCATCCTAACATGGGACGGCCGCCCGTCAGGCTCCGGTTCCACAATTTTAGTTTTCTACATTGTTAGCATTGACTGACCGAAGTGCATCGAAAAACAAAATTCTGCGGCGAAAAGAAAGAGAGAGAGAGAGAGTTTTTTTTGTCCAGCAGGGCTGGAGAATGGAAATTTTTTTGAGGTTGTGTGGAGCGAGCGGTCTTCCGCGTTGATCCGTCATGCCGACACCCCCCTCCTTATAAATGAAAAAACGTCATTAGTATAAATAAATATTTGCTTGTTTAGAACACGTAAAACTTATAATACCAAAAATAAAAAAAACCAGAGCAGTTTTAGTTATATATATTCGGCACAATTTTCGGTTGAATTATCTCGTTTTCTAATCATAAGTGGTACAATTTTCATTTGGACTATCATTGGCATATGTATAGACACACCTTCCTTTTTTTGGGTTACTTAGCTCAGTTTTCGGTCGAAGTATCTTAGGAATTAGTATAAACACATTTTTTTTTTTATTATTTATACAGGGTGTTCCGTAAATGTCTTTAATCTTTAAGGGGATGAAAGTAGAGGTCATTTGGGTCAAAAAAGTCTACATACTTTTATATCGAACTCCGCTGGGTTTTCGAGTAAATCGATAATATCGATTTTCGAGATTTTGAATACCTCTTCAGAGTAATTTCGTTATAAGTTCTATTGTAATTAATGGATTGTGAGGCACAAACCATTATTTAAAAGAACACATATTGGCCTCTCTAAGAATGTATACATCCTATATTTTCGCAACCAAGCATTGTTCTAATTTTTACTTTCGGGAAGGTCTCGTATCCCTTCGGTCAACGAGTGGTTGGAAAATTTGAATAGTGGTCCAGTCACTGGAGTACCTCCGCTGCCGAGACATGGTAATACTGAGTCTCGTCTACCACACTTACCAGGTTCGTCCGTTTCTCCGCTTAACATTCCAACTCATCCCCGGCAGCCAGCAGCGAGAGATCATAACAGCGTATCTCACAGTCCTTTCTTCCGCTGGAAGTTAAATTTTTGATGGCACATCCGGCTTGGATGTGACAGAGTTCATATTTCGAATAGAATCTCTGGCAATACTAGAACAAGTATCCGCCTCCGAACTGTGTGGTGCTGGGTTTCATACACTCGTTACTGGGAATGCTGCCAACTGGTATTAGCTATACTTCCGATATCAGCGTACGCACTCGTGGCAAGAGTTACGTTTCGCTCTCCTATGTGAATTCCGCAGCCAGGAAAATGACTACGAAATTCGTAAGCACGTTGAAGCAAGGAGGCAAGAAGTTAACGAGTCATTCAGTGATTTTCGATTAGCGGTTAATGCGTTAGTGTCCAAAATGGGCAGACCAATTCCAGAAGCAGAGCTGGTGGAAATATTGCGTCGTATCATGAAGCCGGCCTTACAGGAGGCGTTATTTCTTTATCAGACTGACAACGTGCTAGATTTGAGGGACTTATGCGCGGGCGGTCGCACCGCGACGAGCAGTGCATGAAATTTATTCGGACGCGCCGTATTTAAATCATACTCTGTCTAGACAAATAGCCGCCATTGAAGTTACACCGCGAGGTGTTCAAAGTAATGTTCCGAGAGACATCCACAGACCCGGTAGATCTGGAGTGACATGTTGGAGGTGTTCGGCTGAGGGTCATGTCTACATCAACTGTCCACTAAATCCACAGAGGGTCTTCTGCTATGGATGCGGGTAATTAAAACGCAATGTAGAGCTTGCTTGTCGGGAAACCGAGGCAGGAGTCAAAATTTTGTAGGTGGTCAGCGCCGTTTGACTCCAAGCCAAACCTTCAGGCACACGACAGAAGAAGCGGCTACCAACACCGAGCCCGACCGCTACCGTTAACTCCACGGCGTAGGGCTGTCAGCGATGCTGCAGCGCTCCCAAAACACAAAACTCGTGAACCCAAATTGAATTTTAAACCGGCTAACAGTCTTAAAGTAAACATATCTAACTCTTCCGCTCAGACAGAGAATTACAGCACGCAAAGTACGTCAAATTTTACCACCCACTCGGAACCCTGTCCTTCAGAAAGTTGTAGTTGCACCTTCTCGGATGAAAGCAATTCAATCTCCACCTCGGATATAGAGGATGCATCGTTTTGTGTCAGCGAATTCCCATCGGCTTCGGGGTCCTTCTTCTCCAGGACTGTCCCACGCACACATAGGTACCTCAGCCTGCGCAGAGCCATAAAGACTGCCCTTGCCGAAACGGTAGTATCTGATGAAGAGGATCCCTGGGAACCTCGGCCTTACGCAGCTGTCTACATTCAGGGACAAAAGATACGAGACTTATTGGATAGCGGTGCAAATGGGAGCGTGCTCGGGGCTGGAGCAGAGAGTTTCCTGGGTAAGATGGGGATTTCGTTAAACTCGATGCCATCTTCAGTGTCGACTGCGGATGGGCGGCAGCAAAAGGTCCTGGGTCACATACGAGTCCTCGTAAATTTTGGTGAAAAGACGCGCATGATGAGACTACACATAGTTCCTTCTCTTCAGCAACCCTTGTACTTGGGAATCGAATTTTGGAGAGCGTTTGGGTTAAGACCTGTCATGGTAAGTGAATTTCACTCCTTGTCAAAAGCTTCACCTTCTTGTCCTCAACAGCACGATCTCTCAGAATACGATTCGCAGCTTTTGCAGGTGGTGATCACGTCTTTTCCCTCATTCAGACAGCAAGCCTTGGGTCTCATCACCTTGGTAGAGCACGAGATAGACAGTGGTCTGGCGAAACCCATTAAACAGCGTTTCTATTCAGTGTCTCCGACAGTGCAGAAATCGCTATATGACGAGCTCGACCGAATGCCGTCGCTGAAGGCTCCATTCAGGCGAATCCCACTCGCTCTGGGATCAAGAGACAAAACTGCTTTCGCAGTGCCGGGAAGGGCCCTGTACCAGTTCAAGGTGCGTCTTTTTGGCCTGTGCAACGCTCCTCAAACAATATGCAAGCTGATGTGCAAACGCATCCCTCACCAACTGTATGACCGAGTCTGTGTATCTTGACGACTTACTCATTACTTCCTCCACGTTCGACGAACACCTAAGGCTTCTGGTGGAAGTCGCGTCGTTGTTTTGCGCTGACGGCCTGACTATCAACGTGGAGAAAAGCAAGTTTTGTATGAGAGAGATCAGATATCTTGGCTTTGTAGTTGGGGATGGGTGCTTGCGAGCTGATCCCGAAAAGGTCACTGCTATTCAGAGCTTGCCAAGGCCAACCACTGTCAAGAAGACACGAAGATTCCTCGGAAAGTGTGGCTAGTATAGGAGGTTGACCCCACAGTTTGCTACCATAGGGCTAGCTGACAGACCTGCTAAAGAAAAACGTCAAGTTTGAGTGGAACGAACAAGCTGAAATGGCACTCCAACTGCTAAAACAGTGTCTGATGACCGCACCAGTGCTCGCGAATCCCGACTTCTCTAAGCCTTTTTCCATTCAGTGCGACGCTAGCACTACAGGTGTCTGAAGCGTCTTGTTTCAGCGTTCTGTGTATGGGGATGAGCATCCCATCGCTTACATGTCACAGAAGCTGAACGCGGCTCAACGCAACTACAGTATAACCGAGTTAGAGTGTCTGGCCGCCGTACTGAGCATAAAAAGGTTTAGGCTATATGTGGGTGGACTGGAATTTATAGTAATAACCGACCACGCTAGCCTCAAATGGCTCATGGAACAAAGGGATCTATGTGGTAGGCTGGCTTGTTGGAGCCTCAAACTCCAGGCCTTTAAAAAAATGTAGCGGTTTTCGGAACTTACAAGTCAGCGGTGGTAAGGTATATATCTTATTCTCGTGCCCAAGTAACAACGTCTCAGATGAGCGGGTTCAGTGGAAGCTATGGGACCCTGATTGTCTCACGGCCGATTTGATTAAATCAGAGCATAGTCCTCCTATGGCAGCACACTTCGGGTTCGCAAAAACCTTAGAGAAATTACGTCGTCAGTTCTACTGCCTGAGCAGAGCTTCAAAAGTACGACAGTTCATAAACGCCTGCGAAACGTGTAAGCTGATCAAGCCGACCAATGTGTCATCAAGACCTCCTCTCGGTATGATACGCTCTACCGATCTGCCCTGGCAACGTATCTTCAGTGATTTTCTAGGTCCTTATCCGCGCAGGCGAGGTGGTAATAGGTACATCTTCATCGGACTGGACCACTTATCTAAGTTCGTGCTGTTGGAAGGAAGCAATGCCAGAAGCCCCAGCCTCGCGGGTCGTCAAATTTCTGAAGCAAAAAGTCTTCTTAATGTTTGGGGGTTCCGAAAATGGTACATTCAGAACATGGTAGCCAGTTCATTGCAAAAATATTGGCTGGACGTTAGATCGTTACGGGGTGAAACACATCTTCTCACCAGCCTACTCTCCTCAGTCAAACGCCTCAGATCGTGTTAATCAGTCGGTCCTGGCAGCGATCTGCGCCTATGTCTGGACAGAGCATCGGAATTGGGACGAACATCTGAGCGAGATCGGCTTCGCCATCCGCAACGTCGTGCACGAGTCATCTAAGTGCTCGCCATATTTCCTGCTCTTCGGTCGACATCCAGTAACCTGCGGGGGGTCGTACCAACTTCTTCCAGAGTTAAAGGCCGACTCCGACGGGGCCGTTGAGTGTATACCTGTCAGCCAAAAGCTTCAGCTGTTGCGCGATGAAGTAAAGTTTCGTCCCACGGTGGCGTATTGAAAGTACGCCGCTGGCTACAACTTGCGAACTCGAGAAAGAGCCTTTGTACCTGGACAGAGTGTGTACGTCCGAAACTTCGTGAAAAGTAGCGCAGACGATTCCTTTGCTGCCAAATTGGCACCTAAGTGCATAAAAGCGACTATCGTAGAACGAATTGAGCGTGTTTCATACCGTCTGCAGAATGATAAGTGTCTCTCAATCGGAATTTTCCATGCTCAGGTTCAAAGTTGATTAGATCTCGGTAGCCCTAAAAAGGCATCCGGCAAACTTCAGTTGCGAACAACGGGTTATCACAAGCCCTCCTACTACTGCCTCAGTGGTGGGTGATAGCCCTTTTTTATTTTGCTACTAACACCTTCTGGGTTAGCCTTCACCTGAAGGATTTCATTTTCCTGCCTTTTCTTCAATTTTCTTCCAATTAAAGAATGTCCCGGCGTCAGCGAGTGCGGAGGAAGTCTCTGCGGAGTGTAGATTTTATAGTATAATATCTCTAAACTATCAAGTTTCTTTGTTCTAACCCCTTCTGGGTTAGCCTTCATCTGAAGGATTTTACTTTTCTGTCCCTTCTTCAGTTTTCCTGGCAGTAGAATGGTGTTCGAGCATCAGTAAAATTTTTTTTAAACAATTTGCGGTGTAGTGGTCAGATGTTCTACAAAATTGGCAGTATATAACTTTTGCTTCCGATTGCACCTCTACCGAACTGCCAGGTAGTGCCTCAGCAAACCTGACTTTTTGCCTTTTGCTTTCAGTTGCGTCATCTCCATATATTCGGCATTTTATGCAGTAAGGCGTCTGTTTCCTTTCTATACATTTCCTAGCAAAATGTCCCCATTGTCCGCACTGAAAGCACTGAATAGGTCTTGGTTGTTTTGTTTGACTAGGGGAACCCCTGTGATATCCGATAATGCTGGCCTCAATTGCGGTCCCGTCCTTTTAGGTTCTTCCTTGCTGAACCTACCAGCACCCCAGCTGCCTGCTGCCATTCCTCTGTTGTCTTCCTTCGTATAATTCCGCAGCCCTGGTTCCTTAATTTTAAGCCTCCTAGCATCCATCTCGAAGTAGTCTGCCTCCTCACGTGCTTCATCTAGAGATCGAAATTTGCGTCCCGTCAAATAAAGCTGAGTATTCTGCTGCATAACTCCTGCCTTGAACGTTGCCACCGCGTCTGCCTCAAGTTCCGCTATCAATTCCCCGTCTTTGCCTGGATACTTAGCCGAAACTGCTGCCTTGATTTGACACAGTAGCTCCTTAAGTCTATCGGCATAGTCTTTTATGTCGTCACCGGGCCTTTGAACGCATGCTATCATTTCAGATCGCAGCTCACAGTACGATTTTTTTGGCATATAGGCAGTTTGAATTGTTTGCTGCAACGCCTCAAAATCCTTCGGCTCCTCCGAGCTTACTAGATACTTTTCGTCATCTAACAACCGATATCTTACACATTTCATGAAGATTGGCTGTTCCTCGTCCTTTAAACGATCTTAAAGATCTTTGCAGCAGCTCAGGAAACGGTGAACTTCCTTCGACAGTTTTGGCGTTCTCTCTCCAGACAACGTGGGTATGTATCTGGACACCAAGTCCATGACTTTATCATAAGCATCGGCCGTTGTTTTCCTTGCTGATTTCTCTGTGTTTTTTTCTTTCGGCACTTGGTCTTCACTCGTCTTTGCTAAGGTCTGCTTTTTAGCTTTCATATTTCTTGCCCTGAAGTACTCGCTCTTTCTTCTCGCTGCCGTTCGTGGAATACTAATTTCTTGGGTGACCACTTCTTAAAAATCCCTCGAACTAGACCCTCTTCTTGTGAGAATGGTGCGACTTCTAATTCTTGCTCTAGTTCAGTGGCGGTCTTTTCTGCCTCCTCCAATTGCCTTTCTAAAGACTTTATAGATCCTTTTAAAGCCCTGTTTTCCTGCTGGCACTCATTCAACGCTTGATAAGTTTCTTGCTCAATTCTACCAATAACTTCAAAGGTAGACGTTATCACCAAATCTAAGGTTTCTTCCTTTGTGTTTTTCACTGTAGCCTCATTTATTTCCTCCAGAAACTTATTTACGTCTTCACTCGGCAATCGTTTCTTTAATTCATCCGTTAAATGCTCTTCTAGGTACCCCCAATCCTGTTCGTAATGTTGTAATATCAGCTGACACCCCTTCAATTCCTGCGTTCTGGCTTCCAATTCCTTTTCCTGATCCTTAACTCGTAACAATTCTTCCCTCGTTAGAACGTTACTTCTTCCCACTGACATCTATAGTCATTACCTAATTTACCCTTAACTCTCAAACACTTCTCCTAGACTGTAACTAATTGCTTAAAAACCCTAAACACAAAAGCTTGAACTTTCGACGGTGTTTCAATAATGCACTTTCCTAATATTCAATATTTCCGAACCTACTTCCAAGTTTAACGCCCGAATACCCGCGAATACCTTAAATTTTTTACCTAGCATTTGACAACTTCCCAATGACCAAAATTATTACCCTTAATACGCCGTACATTACGAAAAATTAGACTTTACTTACTTAATCTACTAAACTACTAAAGCTACTCCTTTTGCATACTACACTATCACACTATACATTTCATAAAACTCAGACAACCTAACCAAAAACAATCTCACGCAACAACAATCACCACAATTTATACCCTTTTTCTTTACTTTTCTGCAATACTTTAACCTGTAAAGAAAATTAGCCTAAGACTGGAGCAGCTAAAAAAAAGCGTTAACTCCCATAAAAATACAGCAAAACGGAGCCGCTAGAAAAGCGTTACTCCCACACTTAAAAAAAATGGCTAAAAAAAAGCATAACTCCCACAATTCATAAAAAAACGAAAAATTAAAAGAAAATTTTTTTTTCCACTGAATAAAAATAATACTTACCTATTCTTTATCCGGCTGCGCCAAATTGTCGTGTCCCATAAGCAAGCCAATAGAAATACTCGCGTAATTCTAAGATAAATCTTTATTTATTTATTTACGTTATCTAAAAAGGCTATCCAACTTATAACTGTAAGTTAATAAATGGAACTACCACTCCGTCTAACCGCTCGAATTACAACTGACTGATATAATTGAACACCGAACCGTTATCTTTAATCAAAAACTAACTTCTAACTACGCAACCCGATCTATCGAAACGACCGTGCTCACCTCCATTCAACCAAGCGGAAGAGACTTTGATCGAGTGACCAGCGCAATACCTTGCAATCATAATTACAAAGTATTACGCTAATCACTTCCGACAGCGGGAGCCCCCAATACTGCATGTGAACAAACAGTGAGCCCAGCTGAGTATTTCACTATGCAAAGTGAATTACTTAAACATGACTCAATGCCCAGTTACATACAGCAGTGGATGTTACAGTTTTCAAGTAAACAATTCGCAATCGCCAGGCATTTCACTGTTTGAAGTGAAATGCTTAGTTATTGCAAATCGTTTGTACATTTGCTGCCAGCTTGAGTCGTGATGTCACAATTTAATTTCACCAATTGAATATTGGGTCACGACAAGCCTAAGGAAAATTGTGCTGAAGATGCTGCTAGAGTTTTTCGACGGGGTGCACCCCTTCCAGCTATTGAACGTGCCAGCGAGGGATTCGACATAAGATTCTACCAGCCAGGGTGGAAGTCAAGGTTTGATAACTAAAATTTTTTTTTTTTGTAAATGAATCAAATGTTTTTTATGGTTCACCACTACGTTCATTGGGTACAACCCGCTTGGCATGTACCATATTGGCCATTTGTGGCTTATTACAGAATCAATATAGTTGGAGTACATTCCACCTAGTAGGGTTTTTGTGTGAAGAAACAAGTGGGCGGCGCGGAATTAAATTCATTGCGCACGATATTTTATTTATTTAGTTATTTTTTTTCCTCTTTTCCTTTCTATTCCTATACACTTTCTTAGGTTCACCTTCCCTTCTTTTGACTTCCTGCGCTCTAGCTGGATTTCCACCTGAGAGGTGGCCACCTCTTCATGTGTTACGCCTTGGCTTTTTTTTCTTTCATTAATTTCAGCATGAGCGAGTAGACCACCGTGGGAGATGGGGTGGCGGATCAACGATGGCATGCCTCCCTGATACATACACACACACACCATGGGGCTAAGGATTCTTTTCTGTGCTGCGACGTCTTAGTCACGGTGGATGGGGGCGATGGGCCCGTCTACGTCCAGTCAGGACTCCATTGTCACCGGAAGTCCACGCTCTTTCTCTCTCTCAATCTCTGCGTTTACCTGTCTCCGGGTGCTAATCACCTGTTCGGCGTTGCTGAGGTCTTTCGTTCTTTTCCTTTTTCAGCATTTAAATATGTAAATTTCCTTCTTTCCAGGCTTTAGGTACCACCAGGAGGAGGGAGCTTTTATAGATATTTTTTATCTGTCCGTCCGTCTGAAGTCGCTTTTCCAAGTTATGTCTTCATTGTCCTTCCGTCTGTCTTGTCTTTCTAGTGCAGAGCTTTGCAAGCATTGAAGGGATGTGGGTGGCAGGAACCACCTCAAGCCGGCTGATCGCTAGCGGTATACTCGCTGTGCAGCCACCCACGCATATCCCGGACATCATTTTGTAACAAGAGTTGCCAGATGCAGTATCTACATATACCCAGTTAGAAGAGGGTATAAGTAGATCTGTCGACTGATAAGCTCTTCGTTACAGGAGAGACAATCAAGCTCAGCCAATCAAACGCTACAACCTATGTACGGTAACGTACGGACTAGCAATAGCACCATTTCTGGCAACGAAATGTGCTAGAGTCTCAAGTATTAAATAGAGATTCCTATCTCGATGATGTCATTACTGGATCAAACTAGCTAATTGAAGCTATCGAGATTCAACAACAATTAAAGGATATCCTTCAATCACCCCAAATTGCTTGAAAATGTGCCTCAAGAAGCTAGAACTAGATCCCAATGATACCCTGGAAGGATTCAAAGAAACACTGGGACTGACTTGGCTACCCCAATCCGACGTATTTTTCATCAAAATATCATGGTAAAAACGAAGAGAGTCACGAAAAGCACAATACTATCCGATATTGCACATATTTTCTATCCTCTTGGATTCACGATTCCTGTTATTATAACCGGAAAACTGTTTATCAAGAGAATATAGACCTTGAAAATTGACTGGTTAATGCTATGTATAAATGGAAATGTATACTAACTGGCTTAAATTTCGGGAAAGACTGAAGTCACTAAATGACATAAAAAATCCGCGACACACTGCATCAGGTAAAACGACCAAGGTACTTCAAATTCATGCAGTCTCGGATGCCGCGGAAGCTGCTTACGGAGCAGCAATATATATTAGAGCAATACATTAGGATGGTACCATAAATATGCGGCTACTGTGCGCAAAGCCAAAGGTTGCTCCAAAGAAGACAATAACTCTTCCTCGATTAGAGTTCTGCACAGTAAAGCTATCAACTCAGTTAGTGCAATGCGTTTCTTCAAATAAAAGACAACGCAACATACGATCCTACTTTTGGACAAATTCTGAAATTGCAACGAACGTGTGAAATGATGATGATTCAGAATTGATCCAAGCAAGTAAGGAATTCCTGCAGACAAATTCGCTAAGTATAACCTCCAGTCTTACGTTTCAATATTTTACATATCACGGAAAAAATCTGCCCTGAAAGATGCTGCAAATAGCCTACAGATCTAGAGAAAAGGAAACCAAAAGTAGCTATAAATACTGCTGTACTACAACTGCCGTGGATAATGGACTTAAAGCACAACAACTCATTTAAACGGTTGCAGAAGACAGTCGCATGCGTTATGAAATTTACACGATTAATAAAGCGGCGTGAAGGGACTCAGGCTAGTATCTTGACAACTGAAGAATTAAATGCAGCCCAATTGTTAACTTTATCCCCAATCCAGCAACACGGCTTCAAGGGAGATTTAATCCAGTTGCAGAAAACTAATTGTGTTGATGTTACCAGCATTTTCACCCTTTCTTGATGATAGAGGTATCATTAGAGTTGGAGGTTGATTAGAAAACGCAAATATATATTACGACGCAAAATATTCTGCACTCTCACCATATAGGCATCAATTAGCGATCCTCCTGCTGAAAGACATTCACCTCAGGAATCTATACATTGGACCTCAGCCGCAACAACAAGGAATAATTTGGGCCCAGAAAGGGAAAGACAATTGCCAGATCAAGCTGATGACCGAATTCATGGGAAATCTGCCACCACCAAGAGTACAATCTGCAAGACTCCTCGTAAACTCAGGGGTTGAGTTTTGCGGACAATTTTATACCCACTATAAAATAAGAGGAAAACATCCTCAAAAGTCATACATAGCAGTATTTTTCTGTTTTGCGACCAAGGCAATACATCTGGAAATAGTCAGCGACCTCTCTACAGAAGACTTCCTTGGCTCCCTTAAACGCTTTATTACCATACGTGGACACTGTCAAAATTTGAGGTGCGATAACGCAACAAGCTTTGTTGGTGCAAACAATCAATTGAAAGAACTGCAAGTTGCGATATACAACGGAATGCGGCAAAAGAATATCACGGAATTATGACAATCAAAGGGAATCGACTTCAATTTCATACCTCCACGTGGTACTCATTTCGGCGGATTGTGGTAGGTAGCAGTGAAGTCAGCCGAATCATTGCTACGAAGAGCCGTATAGTCTGCCACCTTGACATGGGAGGAACTATCAACAGTCGCAGCTATAATCGGAGCAATATTAAACTCAACTCCAATTACGCCATTATCATGAGATCCAACTGAGCAGGCGGCTCTAATTCCAAGTCTAATTGGTCCTAATTGGTGAATCACTTACAGAAATTGTCGACCCAAAGGCAAGTCCCCAACATACTTATAAAGTGGTGGAAACTGGTAGCCCATATCAGACAAGAATTTTGGCATCGCTGGTCAAACGAATATTTAAGCGAGCTGCAACACACACACAAATCGAAGCATCAGGGAAATAATACTCACCCAGGGATGATGGTGCTAATCAAAAAAGGCAATTTACCTCCTTTAAAATGGCAGCTTGGAAGAATAACCGATGCAATAACGGGTGACGATGGATTAGTACGTGTTGCTGACGTTAAAACTATATAAGGTAACTTCAGAAGATCGACTCATAAATATACTCCGCTACCCCTGAATATCGAAGAGGAGAGTTCAATTACACACAACAGTAACATGAATGAGGACCAGGAAACCTCTTAATACGAGCCAAACCTATAACGGACACGGACTTCTTCACTTCCTGCCTTAAACCTGATGCTTCTTATGTGCCTCATCATGCTTGTGATCGAAACACCTTTGATCGAGCTCATTCCCTTTGGCTCACAACCTAGCATACACTTTGAGAGTCTAGGGTCTATTCATCTCACTTCCAACGAATGGAACCTAGTTGTGTATTATGACTTGGAGAACTATCGGAAAGAACCTGCAGCTATCAATAGAAGCATTTATAGAAGATATGCAATTTTCTGACTGATAAGTTGCGACTAAAGGGACAAATATCTAATGGCAACGTGCCTCTACTGCCTGAAACCCAATTCAAACGTGGGAAACGTGAACCACTAAATGTCGTGGGAAATATTGCTAGTGCATTATTTGGTGTTCTTGATTCCGAATATGCAGAGAAACTGTCATCAAGAATTGACAACATAAAGGGGAACTAAGCTCATCTGCTTGAGTTGATCAAAATTGAAACCACCATAGTTGACTCTATTATAAATGCATTAAAACATGACGAGGAGACATTTTACAATCAACTTTGAGAAGTTAACAAACAAATCAACGAAATAGTGGATGAAATCGATAACTTCACTGACGTATTGCAACAACTATTTTCAACGCTAGAAATTTAAGCAACATTAATATCACTAAAGCACACAAGAGTCAAACTTAGAGGTTGTGATAGACACCCGTCATGAAAAATTCAATCCACAACCACTAACTCCGAGTCAATTAAATAAAGAATTGATGATAATCGAGGATAATCGCACCATTAATATCACTAAAGCACACAAGAGTCAAACTTACAGGTTGTGATATACACCCGTCATGAAAAATTCAATCCACAACTACTAATTCCGAGTCAATTAAATAAAGAATTGATGATAATCGAGGATCATTTGCCATCATATCTCCGTATATCCTCGATACAAGAAAAAATCTTGCAACTCTATAATCTTATGAGCGTGGAGGGTCGCGCAACAACCAAATATGCAATTTTTCGAATAAGATTACCGCTATTTGCCTTTGAGGGGTTCGAGTTATTTCACATCATTCCAGTCCCAGTACAGGTAAACAATACATTCATGGCCATTAGATCATCAACTGAGTTCTTAGTTAGAAATATCCGCAGAGATAGATGTTATCCACTCAACGAGCAAGAATTTAGAACATGTATTACATTTGTAAGCAAAGACATTCACTTTATTGAACAGGAACAAATATCAGCACTTGTGAATTCAATCTTATAACTTACTCACCTATTGCAGAAAGTTGTGAGATCACAACTGCAGAGGAATTACCTAAATGGATTTAACTATACAATTCCAATCAGTGGATATTTTCCGTAAAAAGTCCTACCATTATAAATGTCGTTTGTGGAACTACCATGGTTGAGAAATCAGTTGAAGGAGCCGGGATTTTGAAAATGCAAATATATTGCGAAATGAAGCAAGAGTTCTAAACAGTACGAACCCATAATGTTAATCCAAAATCTACGAGATTATCATTCACGCCAACAGATAATGACTGGTACATCACACAAAATCCCAACATATCGATCATAAGAAGATGTTTCGAGACTTAGAGGACGTCTCCAAGAAATCGGAAATGAAGAGATATTACCAAACCAGAAAAATTCAATTGACATCCACCAATTCACATTAGGTTTCGTTGCTCTTATAGTAGGATTATTCGTAGCAGCCCTTTCAATCTACGCGAACAAAATCCAACTCAAATATTCCAGTCCCGATGCCACGGACGTTGCAGGCCTCACAATTTGTGATCAATGTTGAAGAAGAAGCAAGTTGCACACCGTTCAACGCAGGGGAGGATGTCAATGCACAGCAGTAGATTTATTTCCAAGCAGGTAAATTGCATACCTATATGGAAGAACAAATTTAAATTTGTTATCATAGAAATTGTCACCAGTAAAGTGTAAAGATTTCAAGTTCATGACCGCAATTCTTGAGAATCATATTTCACGCAATGCTTGAGAAAGCGTCGCGTGAGAAAAGTTCAGTGCACCTTATGTTGAATTATATTTTTTGCCTGTAACATCGGTGTAATTAATAAGGAATAATTTAGTTTGCTTGTATTTATAAATGTCATCTGCAATATAAAACATATTATTTACAGAGTCTACTTCAGCGGAAGTACTCATTTTTGCGTAACTATTCTTGGATCCTGTAAAATTTAACTCCATCCTCGAGCACACGTGGGAAGAAACTACATCCTGTCATAAGATGTCCTGCTCGGTCATGACTTTTTACCTCGATGTAATGCGTGTTTTGACTATATAAATAAATTTATATCTTTAGAGGTAAATAAATCTGATGCATTTTATACATATGAGGAATACTATTCATATTACCCATATGTTTATTTGAAAAGCGAAGACCCAGCAAAGAGGTCTCAAACAAAGACTCTATTATCAAATTTATAAAAACATATCTGCATCCAATGCTTAACAAGTAGTGGAGCCGAAATCCAATGAAAATTTTTCTATATCTAAAGCCACAAAGAGGCTAAATTATATAAAAATTAACCTTCATCCATAGCTTCATAAGATATAAAGCAAGAACATGAAAGTACATCTCCATCCACTGTCGCACAAAAGGTTGCATAAAATAATAGACTATCTCTATCACCTTGTACTTCACAAAATGTGAAGTCTAGTAATAAATAAAAAAATGTAAAGGAATTTCAGCAAATATTCATCTTCTTCACACTCCTTGGAGTCCGAATCATCAAACAAATACTTCCAAATTTCATAAAAGTTGGAATCATATCTCCTTCCTAATAAACATACGAAAGGGTCGGATAAAATAAATAAAATCAAAATTCAGGCTGGATCAGAATTCATCATTGAAATTCCAACTCCTTCTCTTCAAAATGAATCGGTCTGTTTCAAGAAGGAAATATGGCCAGGTTTGTTTCCTCAATACAAATGAGGAGGACACGGGCTTGAGCACTTGCGAGGTGAACCCAGTATACCAAGTCTTGTATGACTTTGTGGTCATTTCTCTGACAGAGATTCAATTAAGGGCAGAATTTGAAAACTGGAAAATCTTATAAAATTGGATCACTCAAATTCAGAGGAGTGTGATAATGTTCGCAATATCTGTAGGGAATTCAACGATATCTTCTTCTAAGAAGGAGATTTCCTTTCATATACAAATTGGATGAGACACAAAATCGACACCATCCAAGATAGACCGCCCATCTACACTGACCCTTATTGCCTTCCTG
>OZ005740.1:119203921-119405421 GCA_963930735.1 Dioctria linearis | reverse complement strand
ATATCTGGCTATTCGAACACTCCAACAACTAGCTAATGATGAGCAACACCTTTCTCCACTGGCAGCTCAGAATCTACGGGCAAACTTCTACGTCGACGATTTATTAACTGGGGCTCACAGCATCAGTGCCGGCTTGTCACTACAACAAGAGCTCATTAGCACACTCAGGAAAGGAGGATTTAACCTAAGAAAATGGACAACGAACTGCCCAGAACTGCTGACGAACATTCCAAAGAAGGATCAAGAAATTAACACAATACTATACTTAGCAGAGAAGAACACTATAAAAACTCTCGGACTGCAGTGGAATCCTTCAACAGATGAATTTAGCTTCGCCATTGAGCCAACAACGTCAAAGGAGAAATATACCAAGCGACAGATTCTCTCTGAAACTGCAACTTTGTTCGACCCGCTCGGATGGTTAGCTCCATGCGTCATAATCGCAAAAATCTTTATACAAAAACTATGGCTAGCCGGGTACTCTTGGGACGAACCTTTACAAACCATAATGGCCCAAAAATGGATCAGATATCGAGAGAATTTACTAGACGTCAAATCCATAAGAATACCCAGATGGATAAAATTTTCACCAAAAATAAAAAATATTCAGCTACACGGATTCTGTGACGCATCTACAAAGGCTTACGCAAGTGTGGCATTTCTGCGTATTGTCAACAATAACAACTCAATCATTACACATTTATTGACATCAAAAACAAGAGTTGCCCCTACGAAGTCCACATCACTGCCCAAATTGGAACTATGTGGAGCGGTCATTCTATCCCGTCTCCTGAAACAAATAAAAAACGATATGCAATTGCAAGAAATATCAACTATAGCATGGTGCGATTCAGAGATTACATTGGCGTGGATACACAGCCATCCAACACGATGGAAAACCTTTGTGGCGAATCGAGTCGCCGAAATCCATGAGAATCTCCACCCTAGGTTTTGGCATTTTGTCCCATCAAAGGACAATCCTGCGGACTGCGCCACTCGAGGATTATACCCCACCGAACTGCGCAATCACAACCTATGGTGGGAGGGTCCACCATGGCTTCAACAACATGAAAATAGCTGGCCACAGCAACCTGTCAGTAACAAGAGTTTTGAACTTGAATCACGAAAGGTCAAAGTTTTGATTTGCACTGATGACAAAGTTGCATGGCTAGAAAAGTATACATCATTCACTAAACTAATTCGCATCATCGCCTATTGCAGAAGATTTTATGCCAATTGTCAAACACCACCAATAAAACGTAAAACCGGCTATTTGGCATCTAATGAATTAAATCAAGCAGAAAAGAGAATCATAGGGATCATACAACATGAAGCATTTCCTGATGAATATGAATGCCTCCTGAAAAAAGGGACAATCTCAAGCAAAAGCCAAATATTGAGCTTAAATCCATATTTGGATGAGAACAAAACGATTCGAGTAGGTGGCAGACTCGAAAACACCATGTTAACATACAACCAAAAACATCCGATGATTTTACCCAACAAGCATCATGTGTCAAAAATAATCATCGATTACATTCATCAATATACATTCCATGGAGGCACACAACTAGTTCTCAATACACTAAGGACCAAGTATTGGCTAATAAACGCCAGAAATACTATCCGACATCGAATCCACCACTGCATACCATGCTTTCGAACCAAGCCAAAACCCACAAATCAAATAATGGGAAATCTACCGCCGTCAAGAGCAACACCATCCATGGTGTTCGAACATACCGGAGTAGACTACGCCGGCCCAATCGATATAAAAACTTCAAAAATACGAAATGCCAAAATTATGAAGGCATACTTCAGTATATTCATATGCATGGCCACAAAAGCAGTCCATATTGATATAGTGACCGAACTCACAACGACAGCATTCCTTGCCGCGCTCAAGCGTTTTACTGGTCGAAGAGGTTTATGCCGACATCTATATTCTGACTGCGGTACGAACTTTATCGGAGCTAACAAGGAACTATCATGTCAGTTAAAAAACATGTTAAACCAACTTCCATACGACATCGCTACAGACATTATGTTGGCAGGAATTACATGGCACTTTAATCCACCAGCCGCGCCACACTTTGGTGGATTATGGGAAGCCGGGGTAAAGTCATTGAAAACACATTTAAAACGAACAATACAAAACGCTATACTAACGTATGAGGAACTTTCGACTGTCATGTGCCAAATTGAAGCTTGCATTAATTCACGCCCGCTAACTCCACTGTCAAACGATCCAAAAGATTACAACGTTTTGACACCAGGCCACTTTTTAACAGGCAGAAACATTAAAGCAATTCCAGAGCCATCTACACCTCAGAATGATACATTACTCAAGCGATGGCAATACTTGCAGTATTTAACAGAACAATTTTGGAGAAAATGGTCTGCGGAATATATACACAGCTTGCAACCACGCACAAAGTGGAGAAATTCTGAAAATAATCTAAAACCTAATGACATGGTCTTAATCCACAACAAAAATTGTCCTCCCACAAAATGGTTACTCGGCAGAATAATTAAAATTCATTTTGGAACGGACAACAAAGTCAGAGTAGCGACAGTTAAAATAGCGCAGCAAGAATACCGTCGACCAATAACAAAACTGTTTAAACTACCAATCGAAGAAAAACAACAAAATCTCAACCAGCAGGAGTAGTATAAAATCCTCCACAAATCAAAGCAGCGAACAATCACACCTACTACAAACGCTGTACGTTCGATCAACTGACTAGTCAGCAAAAAATTACACTAGTCATTATAAATGTCAGAAACACTTGCAAAATAACAACGCAAGAATACCATCAACCGAGTCCAAAAATATAAAAGCAACAAATAATAAGCAGAATAATACGTTTTCTCAAAATATTCTACTACCCACACTCTGCAGCACGAACAGTAACGCCATCTCATAAAATAAAGAGGTAACATTAGACCATTAAAAAGCAGGTAATGCAGGACAAAACCAAATTAAAACCAACTTTGCTTGGACTTAAATCCGCCAAAAGGCAAATCCGTCATTGGACCAACAGCAAAACACTTGGAAAAGTAACCTCGCTACATATAGACAACTGGTGGATTCTTTAACTTTATTGTTTTTTTATTTCTTTTTGTTTCTAATTATTATTTCTTTATTATTTTCGTTTGATTTTCTGTAAGCACGCTCTGCATTTATTTTGAAAATTTTTATTATTTTTCTTATTATTTTTTATTATTATTTTGTATGCAGCTTGAAAATTAGAATGGACTCACTACCAAGTCTCGATGATTGCTTGTTCATAGATGATGTTCCTGAGCTAGAGGTTCCTACAAAGGACAAGCTCCGGACCACAGACATGCCACGGTGCCCCAGAACCTACATACCACCCTTCGAGGCGGTACTAGCAACGGAAAGGCTAAAGCAAATAGCCAAAGAAATTACAACTAGAAAGCCAACGAGGCCATCTAGACCTCCTACAGGGGCCAAAAAAACCCCAGAACTTTCAAAGGCAAGCGAATATACAAAGCCAGCTTTGAAGGCTTACTCGCAGAATATTACAAAGCCAGCGTTGAAGGCTTCTTCCATGACTCACAATGCGTCAACTCAAAGACCGGCTCCGACGCCTTCAACATCAGCCGCCAAACCATACGACGCATCAGTCAGAAGGCCGGCTCCGACGGCTTCAACCTCAGCCGTCAAACCATATGACGCATCAGTCAGAAGGCCGGCTCCGACGGCTTCAACATCAGCCGTCAAACCATATGACGCATCAGTCAGGAGGCCGGCTCCGGCGGCCTCAACATCAGCCGCGAAACCATTTGACACATTAGTCAGAAGGCCGGCTCCGACGGCTTCAGCTTCAGCCGCAAGGCCATATCGCACATCAACTAGAAAGCCAGCTATGACGGCTTCCTGTGCAGCATCACACGAAGCGTCAGCGGTAAGCAACAATCCAGTGCAGAGGGCTGTACATCAACGTCCCGATTCGTCAGCAGCACGACCTACGAGGAGACCTCCACCCAATTTGATAGTGGAAACTCGGCTCTGGGATCAAATCCAATCCCAACCAATCCCATGGCTAAGGGTTTTCTCAGCAAGAAAGGGATATCGAATAACGTCAGCGTCAGCGGACCTCTAAAACATCACCGCCATGTTTCAATAAAGAGCTGAAACGCCTTAAAAAATAGAAAGAATAAACTGTGGAAACGGAACAGGGACATTATAAGTCACAGCAACTTCCTCACTTCCTATAATGAGTTCAACGGACTTTCCTCTTCACTCTATGATGAGTATATTCAAAGTATGTATGTGAAATTATTTAGTGACCCACGTAACTTTTTTAGGTTTATTAATATGAAAAAAAACCGACAACTACCCCAATACCATGAGGTACAAAGATTCTGCTAGTGACGTTTCGTCTGAAATTTGCAATATGTTTGCTTCATTTTTTGAAAATGCATTTTCCTCTTCAAATTTCCAACCTCGTAATAGCAACTTTAATTATATGAACGACTCTCATATAGTTTCATTCACTACAATTGCGCATCAGGATATACTTGATCATATTAATGGGCTTCCAAATGACTTCACAACGGGTCCCGATGGGAGTCCTCCAGCCTTTCTAAAGTCATGTTGCCTCTCCCTAGTAGCCCCGCTGAGAATTATTTTCCAAAAATCGCTCGATAGTGGTTGTTTTTCGCAGCTATGGAAAAATTCATTCATCATACCTATCAGTGGCGGTTCATGGGATTCAAAAGAAGGGAAGCAATACATTTTGTGTAAATTATGGCTTCGCTTTTCAGATTATTTCATTGCAACTATAAGTAATTATACATGTACCAAAGTCAATGATGTCAATAATACACAATATAAATATTATATATTTATTCTTGCTCCAGAAAGAGAAGGCAGTCATTATCATCATTAAATAAATCAGCGATGCAATCATATCTTTCATTTAACCCCCTTCACAGTAAATACTGCCTGTCGCCCCATAATTAAGCAAATATGAAAATTACACTCAACCTAAGAAACGTACGTAAAAAAATCTAATCATGTACTTAATTCATTCTTTTCAATTCAATTACCATTATTATTGAACATAGGTATACTCGTCCGCCAAAATCCTCAAATAAAAGCAAGAATCCTACATTCTCTCTCAATTAAACAGAAACGAACATAATATTATAGATAGTTATTATCTTATTTTTGCACAATATGAATAAAAAATGTTAAGAAAACTTTTAAAATAAAAAAACATTCAAACAATTAAGGCCGTAAGCACCAAAGAGGATAATCCTAGTACCTGTGTAAAGATTATTCCTATCCGAAAATAATGCTGCTTGCTTTGGTCGTAAACACCAACTCGTTTAAAACAAAGAATTTTTTGCTTATATAACATTACTTTCGGATATTTTTGGTATATCGAAATAAAACATTATTATGTTTTAATTTTAATTTTACCCACAGAAATACTCGGATCTTGGTTGGTGTTTGTGCATTACACCTGAATATGGATTCTTCTGGTTGGTGTTTACGGTCCTTAAAGTCAAACGAGATAATATAATTTAAAATATTGTTACTGGATAGATCAAGTTTTGCAATGAAACTTTCCTTGGATGAAAGAAAAAATTATTTTTTACTTAGTAGGTTAGGTACCTATAATTTATTTATGAAAGCTATTTATTTAAAAAGTTTTTTTAATATATTTTATTTTCTAATCATTACATTTTGAATACTTGAGTACTTGACTTGAAATCCACTTGAAGCTCAGGTAGGGCGGTTGATTGAATTAATTCCAATTACTTGACTTGAGTTTTTCTTGAATTTAATTTTGTAATTACTTAAGTTGAAATTTACGTATTCAATGAGTGTTTTCATGATATTTTGATTGCATCAAGCATACTTCAAGTATACTTCAAGTATTCAAGTAAACTTACTGATAATCTATCTAATATATGCATATTAACTCGCATCTACGTTCTTTTGGGAATGTTGTGATGTAAGTTTTTACCTCTGCGGTAAGTATAGTTTAGAAGATTATCGCACTTTAATGTAAGTACTTCCATGTAAAATCATTTTACAAGAAAAAACTAGAAACATTTGTTTCGCATCGGTTAAACATAAAATTTAAATGTTCACATGAAATATGTAAAACATTGTGCTGAAGCGTTTAAAAGAAAAATCAGTCCCCCGCAAGAGGTTACACCCCCTTTGTTCACAAATTCGAAAATCACGCATTTTAAAGATATTCGGGTGAAAAAAGTCGGTTATAAAGTTTCTTACAGAACTAAAGAAAATATCCCATTTAACAAATTTCAGCAATAGCTTCAATTTGGTATTACACACGGCCAAAATTGGACAACTCCATGAGCGTAGTTGCCAAACTCCCCCCAAAACACCCACAAACGTAAAAAATTAAGCCCACTGACCAATTCTAAAACAAAAAATACCATGTAAATCCATCCACGTTAACTATTCTAAAACATTCCTAATATTTCACAATACTCATCACGAAGGTCGGATAAAAGTTATTTAAAAAAAGCTACGAATTTATTAACATCTGGCAGCATTTAAATAAATCGTGAGCAAGAGCAACACCCACCCGCACCAGGATAAACTTCGGAATTAACAATGAAAATTACTATCGCGGGGTGGTCATCAATTGCCAAACGCTACGCTACGGCCAGCGTACCATAGCAATGTACGCATGCAAACTCTTGAGTGAATATGAGTCTAAAAAGTTAAATGTATTTAACTTTTTACATTGGCTTTGTTGTTGTAAATACGCTGTAAGGATTTCAGCGTCATTGCGATGCCAGTGGCAACGGTGATTGATTCTAATGCCGTTCCATCCATACCACGCGAATATTATGTAGCTTGCTTGACAAGACAAAACGGGGTGGATCTGGTCTGGTGTTAAGTGGAATGATGGTGGGTGGGTCATACGCTACATTTTGGACAGCGTACCATACAGAATGTTAGTAGCGATATAATGACATTGGGCTGGGTGGTATGTTATTAGTTTGTTGGATAAAATTGGGCGTTACTTATAAAATATTTCAGGTTTTATCTAGTGATGCCAGAGGAGTAAATTTGTTTGAATTTTAGAACTTTTTTTTTTAAATCTTCCAAGAATATTTTAAAGCAAAATGATTTGTCATTTATGTATGTTTGAATTTTTTTACTTGGTCAAGGGAAGGAGTGCTTCCCTTGCTTCCAATGAGGAGCCGCCCTTGATACCTATCCACAAAACAGGTTGTAAAAATGATATGTCTAACTATAGGCCTATTGCGAAATTATCATGCATGCCCAAATTATTTGAATCAACCATTTACTCTCACCTATCATTTTCCTGTAAGAATTTGCTTTCTTCAAACCAACATGGGTTTATTTCGGGCAGGTCTACAACCACCAACTTATTAGAATTCATCTCGGATACTAATGGCGGGCTTGCAATAGGCTTCCAGACAGATTGTATCTATACTGACTTTAGCAAAGCTTTCGACAAGTTATCTCACCCCGTGATATTGTTTAAAATGGAAAAGTATGGGTTTCCCCTAACATTCCTAAAATGGACGGAGTCATATTTAGATAACAGTACATACCAAATCAATTTCCGCCATTCCTTCTCTAAAGTCTTGAAAGCTTCGTCCGGCGTACCTCAAGGGAGTCACCTGGGCCCGTTGTGCTTTCTTCTATCTATTGATGACATTGTATCGGTTGTGAAGCACTGCAAAGTCTTGATTTATGCTGACGATATTAAACTTTTCGCTAAGATTAAATCTTTTAACGATTGTGAACTTATACAGGTTGACCTCCACAAATTTTACGACTGGTGCAAAAGCAATAATTTGGTACTCAATATCGACAAATGTGAGGTTATGACTTTCCACAGAAATCTGAAACCAATAACTTATGATTATGAATTCTCGAATTCCTCGATTCGCCGTGTTAGTTCTGTTTGTGATTTGGGTGTCAAATGTGACCAAAGATTGAATTTCGTCTCCCATATAAACTTCATGGTATCAAAGAGTAGTTCTATGTTGGGCTTTATAAAACGTTGGTCACGAGAGTTCTCGAATCCCACCATTACATTGCATTTGTACACTTGCTTTGTGAGACCCCTTCTTGAATACGGTAGCCAGGTCTGGTCTCCATTTTACGGTATACACATCGACCGTATGGAGTCTGTTCAGCGGAACTTCTTACGATTTGCTCTCAGGCACCTACCCTGGAAAAATTCATTAATTCTTCCACCCTATAAGGATCGCTTGAAGCTTTTAAATATGCACTCGCTAGAGAAACGTCGTATGGTTGCCGATATAACGTTTGTGCATCAACTCTTAAACTTGAATATTGATTCTCCATTTTTACTTAACAAAATCTATTTCCGTGATAGTAGGCACAATTTAAGAAGGCTTGTGTTCAGTCCTCACATATATTTAAGATCCCACGATGGATTTCTTACTTTCAAGAAGCTTGAGGCAGCAAGCTGAGTATTACTCCATCGATGCCAAATCTACCTAAAAACAAAGAAAGAAGACACAAAGTATTATTCAAATTTATATTATATACAAACAATACTTATCAAATTAGATCCTCCAGCACATCAGCTCGCATTCGACAGTCATTTTTTGAATGATTATTCATTCAACGAAAAGCTACTGCTCCTCCTCTGCCATTTATCTAAAACAATATATATAAAAATCATTAAATAAACAACACAATTCCATAAAATATACCACAGTCTACTTACCTCGGTATATTTACAAATTTGTCGATGACATCAAGTGACATTACGTCAGCCAGCTGTCTGTGGTACATTCAGACATCGCATCAATCGTTGCTAGGGCAACACCAAGAGGCAAGAATTCGTAACTGGTTACAGCGGCTATATAAAGCCGATGAAAATCAGTAGATGGCACCATTCTTTTGGCAGAGTTGATCTGCATCAGAGCTAATCTGAGTAAAAAGAATTGTGTTTCCTACCTTATTACAGAAGATAATTCTGGTCAGGGATAACCTGAAATTCCTTTCACAGCACACAGAAGATAATTCTGGTCAGGGATAACCTGAATTTCCTGTCACAGTACACAGAAGATAATTCTGGTCAGGGATAACCTGAATTTCCTGTCACAGTACACAGAAGATAATTCTGGTCAGGGATAACCTGAATTTCCTGTCACATATTACAGAAGATAATTCTGGTCAGGGATAACCTGAATTTCCTTTCCCATTACACAGAAGATAATTCTGATCAGGGATAACCTGAGTGCTAGAATTCTCTAGAAGTTTTTTACTTCCGTGTGTAGAATTCTCTATAAGTGTTTTACTTCCGCGAGGTTAGACGTAACACCCCTTTGAAATTTATTTCAGAAAATTTTACTTTGTCCATAGAAGATTGACATTTTGCTTCTTCTTCTTTTCATAATAAATAAATCAAGGGTGGCGAACTGCGGAGTTGTGCTAAATTAGTGAATTTATTTTTTTATTTGAAGTTTTAATATTGAATTTAATATTAGTTTGTAGGGTAGTTTTAGACCATTGAATTATTGAATTATTGTGATATTTAGGTTAAGCAAATTTAAGATTTAATAAAAATTTTATATATTGAATTTTAAGACTGAGTTGTTCATCAAAACCGGCAATCCCTTCCTTACGTTCGAGACTAGATGTCACATTGGTCCTTCAAAGCCGGATAACTCAGTCGAATCAAATATAAAATCGAATAATGCTTAATACTGTCACGTGATTCCAGCCTCTCTATACAAAATGCCTACAGATGATGAAGGCAGTATATCTGACGAAACCATTAGCTCAGTATTAGAGTTGGTTGAGTCTCAGAAAGAGGTCAACGATTTAATGGAAGACCTCTTTAGAAGGCATCAAAGAGACGGTAAAAAGAAAACTGTCAAATCGACACAAAAACGCCTACAAACGTTCACCGAATATTGGAAAGAATTCCAAACACGGCATAGGGTAATTCAAAAGAGAGCGACAAACGAAGATCGCAAATTAGAATATTTCACGAATGAGACATTTAGTGATGTACAGGAGTATTATATTGAAAAAGCAGCAAGCATGGAAGAGGATATAGACAAACTAACACCAACGCCTGTCAACAATCCTCCTCAGACTCAGACATCACATGCTAGCACAAACTCTTGTAATAATGAAAGACTCCCCAGAATTAAACTTCCCAACTTCAATGGAGAGTACTCTACGTGGATTTCATTCCACGATTTATTTAATTCGGTTATTCATAAAAATAATAATTTAAGAGACGTTGACAAAATATATTTTCTAAAAACGAATTTAATAGGAGAAGCTGAAAAATTATTCAGGCATTACGAAATATGCGACGCAAATTACAAACCAGCTTGGAAACTCCTAAAGGAACGTTACTCAAACAAACGAATTCTCGTCAATGTACAGTTAAAAAAATTATTGTCTCTCCCAACCATAAACCATGACAGTGCCGACAATATTAAAAGGCTATTAGATAACATAACCGAGACTTTATTAGCACTACAAAATTTAGAAATAGTAACTGATAATTGGGATCCAATAATTATATATTTAACAGTGCAGAAATTGCACCCAGACACTCACCAACTATGGGAACAGAGCTTACATAATAGCACTGACTTACCAGAATTAAAAACACTCACAAAATTCCTAGAGTCTCGCTTCAGAACTCTAGAAATGATAGGAAACAAAAATATGTCGTCAAATACGACAAAGAGAAAACCTTTCTCACCTAGAACAACGTATGGACTCTTAAACAAATCTAAGAATCCAGCGCCCCCACCTAATAAAACAAATTGCAGCCACTGCAAAAAGGACCACATAATTGTTCACTGTCCAACATTCCGAACGCTGACCACCCAACAACGACATGAAGTTGTCACAAATAAGCATTTATGCAAAAATTGCTTATCACCCAATCACCTAACCTTAAATTGCACAAGCAATAAAAGGTGTTACCACTGTAACAAAAGTCACAATACTCTGCTCCATTATGAGCAAAACAATTCAGTGACAAATTCAACAAATGAATCCGCCCAAAATTCCAATATGGATATCGAACCAAGCACACCCTTACCTTGTAGAAATGACGAACAACGAGTTCAAAATTTTCTAACTGCCAATATGAAAAGAGCTCTCCTCTCTACAGCTCTAGTAAACGTCACCTCACCATCTGGAAGCACAATGACATTTCGAGCATTAATAGACTCTGGATCTCAAGTGTCTATTATGACCGAAAAGGCCTTTAAACTATTACAGCTTAAAGGATCTCAAACTACCCAAGAATTAATTGGACTTGGCACAACTCCCACCAATACAGCTGTTCAGCAAGCCACAGTCACAATTAATTCCCTACACAAAAATTTTAAAATAGCAAGCGACATGCTCGTGATAGGTAAAATCACAGACTTGCTACCTACCAATACGATTAAAGTGTCAAACTGGAAACACATTAAAAATCTCCATTAGCAGATCCCACCTTCTCGATTCCAGGAGAAGTTGACATTCTTCTTGGAGCAGAGGTTTACGCCGCCATTATTAAAAATGGAATTAGAAGAGGATCTAGCAATACACCCACAGCCCAAAACACTGAACTAGGCTGGATTCTGGTCGGAGGAGTACCAGAAATAAAGAGCACCACTACGACTGTGCTATCTACCTATACTACAACAAACCCCAAGTTGAACAAAAAATTAAAACGAATTTGGAATCACAATACCGCGCCAACATTTCACACCGAAAGATCAGCTCTGCAAGGGATCAAGACAACGCTTGCCGCCCGAAAAATATGAATATGTATCCATCAAAACGCATAATACACTTAAACACCACAGTTCTCAGAAAAAACTCTGGAAAAGTACACCAAGTGAAGCAAGGAAGTACTGCACTTTAACAACTCTTTCCACCATTAACACAAAATGGAAAAAATAAAACAAAAGTATCGCCATCTCGTTCAGCGTCCACACAAACTGAACCCAATCATACAGAGATTAAAACTCTCACCACTAGATGGCATCAACATAGTCTAAAATCTACTTCTCACCGTGGACCAGTAATACTAAAGAATGATATTTCCCCAATGACACAATGTGGAATAAATCATGTCAGACCTTTTATTCCTCTGCCAAAAAATGCTACAAAAAATATTCTCACTCGTTCACTCTCTAAAATCTGTCCTCTCCCATTCACAAACATTTCCTGACAATCAAATATCCCCACCAAAATCTATTGCTCTCTGGCAGTCCTAAATTCCAAAACACCCGTTATATTCAAATATAACGATTCCAAAATCCGCCAAAAGTCACTTCAAGTTTGAAAGTTGACAAGTGCGCGCAGTGGTTTTTTCTTTTTGAGTTCGTTTACATTTTTTATTTCTTCATTTTTTTATTTTTTTATTTTTTTCCTACCATGGATGAGTTATTGGAGATTTTTAACTCGGAATCCTTGGATTCTGTGGATGTTGGCCTATCTCCAACTCCACCAGAATTATTGGCTCCCTTCAAGCCAATCAGGCCTATCAGCCCACTGCCACCAACTCCGAAAAAGGCACGAAAGGTTCGATCGGCTGTTGTTCGGCCACCACCTCACGAGATCGTGCCAGTGAAGAGATTGTGCAGGCCCTTCGAGTCCATGCCAGCCACATCCAATTCTAAAAAGATTGCAGACCAAATCGAAGCCCAACGATAGCCTGAAATTTAAGCCGAGAGCGAAAGATCACCTCCCAGAAGTCCGGATCCAAACTCAACCAAGGCTACCTACTGGAAAACGATCTGTACCATTAAGTCTGCCTGAAGTGTACACAACAGTCAGCAGCAAACAATTCAGACCGAGGGCAAGTAATCGTTGTCCAGAGGCACCAACTCATCCAGCATGCCCACGGACAAATGACAAAGGCAAAGGCAAGACACTACCAAGTTTGCCAGGAAATCTCGATGAGGTGACACCTACTGCCAGTACATCTAGTATTGTCCAGACTTCAGCTGAAAAATCTAGTAGCAAAACATCACCGAACAAAACAGAGGAACAATTGATGAATGTCCCGATTACTCCTCCGAAGGAATTCAGAGATCATCCAGCACCCAGTACCAAGCAAGCATCAGAGAAAGCAGAAATAGAAATTCCAAAGGATTTAATTGGAAAAATTATTGCCACGCCAATCGTCATCAAACTGCTGGAATCGACAAATACGCCATGGAACGTCATCAGGGAAGCAAAAACGTTCTGCAAATGGTCTCTGCCTGGAGATGTTACTATGAAGATGAAAAGGAAAAGGAACAAATTACACATCTTCCATCAACAAAACGTGAGTTTATTTACAAAACAAAAAATATATATTTTTTCTTTTTCGAGGCGGGAGGATGTTCAGTCCTCACATATATTTAAGATCCCACGATGGATTTCTTACTTTCAAGAAGCTTGAGGCAGCAAGCTGAGTATTACTCCATCGATGCCAAATCTACCTAAAAACAAAGAAAGAAGATGCAAAGTATTATTCAAATTTATTTTATATACAAATAATACTTATCTAATTAGATCCTCCAGCACATCAGCTCGCATTCGACAGTCATTTTTTGAATGATTATTCATTCAACAAAAAGCTACTGCTCCTCCTCTGCCATTTATCTAAAACAATATATATAAAAATCATTAAATAAACAACACAATTCCATAAAATATACCACAGTCTACTTACCTCGTATATTTACAATTTGTCGATGACATCAAGTGACATTACGTCAGCCAGCTGTCTGTGGTACATTCAGACATCGCATCAATCGTTGCTAGGGCAACACCAAGAGGCAAGAATTCGTAACTGGTTACAGCGGCTATATAAAGCCGATGAAAATCAGTAGATGGCACCATTCTTTTGGCAGAGTTGATCTGCATCAGAGCTAATCTGAGTAAAAAGAATTGTGTTTCCTACCTTATTACAGAAGATAATTCTGGTCAGGGATAACCTGAAATTCCTTTCACAGCACACAGAAGATAATTCTGGTCAGGGATAACCTGAATTTCCTGTCACAGTACACAGAAGATAATTTCTGGTCAGGGATAACCTGAATTTCCTGTCACATATTACAGAAGATAATTCTGGTCAGGGATAACCTGAATTTCCTTTCCATTACACAGAAGATAATTCTGATCAGGGATAACCTGAGTGCTAGAATTCTCTAGAAGTTTTTTACTTCCGTGTGTAGAATTCTCTAGAAGTTTTTTACTTCCGCGTGCTTAGACGTAACACCCCCTTTGAAATTTATTTTAGAAAATTTTAATTTGTCAATAGAAGATTGACATTTTGCTTCTTCTTCTTTTCAGAATAAATAAATCAAGGGTGGCGAACTGCGGAGTTGTGCTGAATTAGTGAATTTATTTTTTTATTTGAAGTTTTAATATTGAATTTAATATTAGTTTGTAGGGTAGTTTTAGACCATTGAATTATTGAATTATTGTGATATTTAGGTTAAGCAAATTTAAGTTTTAATAAAAATTTTATATATTGAATTTTAAGACTGAGTTGTTCATCAAAACCGGCAATCCCTTCCTTACGTTCGAGACTAGATCTCACAGCTACCTTTCTTGCATGTTAACTCCTCAAGGCCTAACTTTAGCAAGTATGAACCTGTTAATCGCATGTGTGTTACTGTTAATAATATGGCTGAGCATTTTGTTCTCGACGTTTCTAAGCATGTTTTAAAAAAAGTCTATATAATATTTAATCTATTTTGTTTAATGTTTTGTGCATGTAATTTAATCTGGTGTTTGGTTTATGTTTAGCGTAACATACTTATACTAACACCGACTAAGTGATGAAGCGAGCTTGTGTTAAGCTGGTTCTGATAGTCGATTAAAAAAAAAAATCTCTGATATCCTGGTTGCGACTTGAGTGCTGGCGCCTTTCTCGAGAATAAACTATTTCGTCGAGAAATTACACTATACATACTGTTAGAAATTTTCTAGGTATTGCGGTTGCAAAATGCAATGCTGATCGCCTGGCGTATATACCAGGTATTATAAAGCCGAGGTGGAGACTTTGCTTATTGCGATTAGCTTCCAGTGGGGCATACGTTTACAAGAGAAAGTAGGTCAGTGGGTCAGAATGCAAGTGCCCAACAATCAGCTGGCCTTTTCAATAGATGATTTGGGTGTCAGTGGCTGCTGTTTGTGGCTAGCTCTAAGATCTGAAATAAAAAAGTGGTATGCAGCTAGAGACAATGTAAGCATCTACATATATTTAGTACACAGCTGTTTGACCAGTGCACTACATACAATAGAATTTGAGTGGCTAGACTATGAGGTAAGAAATAGAGCTGAATTTGCTAGCAGGAATAAACAATACAGACAAGAACGTAAATTGATACGTTTAATTGAACAGAGGACAGTACAAATGATGAGTGACGAACAAGTTAACAGAGGAGATTACTGTGATTTCATGAATTTTTTATAAAGGCGTAGTTAATTTTACTGATATAAGTCTAGACAATAAAGAGCTCGCATTACTGGAAAAAGTTAGAATGTACACTCCTGAACAAAATATAAATAAAAAAAGGTCTTGAATATTTAGCTATATTTACTGAAATTGCTATCAGTAAAATACCGATGAATAAAAATGTTAGGCTCCTCAAGGAAGAATGTGCTAAATATATAAGATCATTTCGTAACAAGGACGTGAACGTAGAAGAGTTAAATACAGCTGCAAAGAAAAACTGAAAGTAATAATCTAATTGTTACTAAAGCGGATAAAGGAAACTCTCTCGTTGTTGTAAATAAGGTTAACAACTTTTTAGACTGTGATAATTTTTGTAAATTGAACTGTGATCCCACTAAAAGCTTTAAATCGTAGTATTAGAAAGATACTTGACAATAGCCAGAATTTACTAACTAATATAAGATATTCCGACTGAAAACCATGAATGCTATACCCCCAAACTGTCAGGATATCCAAAATTGTATAAAGTAAACATACCCATCAGACCAGTAATTTCAAGTATAAACCTCCCATGCTACAATGCATCCAACGAGTTAAACAATATCTCCAAAAGCATCACTCTAAAATTCAGATATATCATCAAAAAATCTGTTGATTTAATAAACAAAATTAAAGGCTTAGAGATTCCAAAAAATGCTAAACTGGTCTCATTTGTTGTCACTAATCTTTTTACAAACATACCCTGTGTAGAGTGTAGGGAGATTAGTAAGAACACTTTATGCAGTCTGACTTAAATTCGGTTCAAAACTATGAACCTTTTAACCTTCTAGACGCGGTTCTCAACCAAAATTATTTTACTTTTAATAACCAATTTTATATTTTCCCCGATATCTCCGTTTCTGGCGGATTTATTTATGAATAACTTATAAAATAAAACATTTAAATCGAATTCTCCACTTTGATGTAGCGTCATATATTGGTATAGATATCTGGACGATGTGCGATATCTCTGGACAGGTACCGAAAGACAATTAGACATTTTCCCCTAAATACATGAACACCTTTAACCAGAAATTACAATTTACATTGGAACTTGAAAACGATAATAGAATTAATTCTTAGATTTAACAATAGAAATACACAATAATAACCATAAATTTAAATATATGGAAAGTGACTTATACTGACATGGTGATACACACAACCTCTTTTACATATCCCAAATATAATCAGTCTTCCTTCGAGAACATGGTTCGCAAGGCTATATATACCCCCTTGGATATGGACGACATGAGGGAGGAAATAAAAACTATAAAAAAAGATAACACATAACAATGGGTTTGAAGATAGCTTGGTTGATAAAATATTAACTCGAAAACTAATAGAAAAAGCTGTAAAAGAAGCAACTAGTCTTCAAAAAATATGGGTCGACGATCACATCGGGGTTAGCCGTCCATACATGGGAAAAATTTCGGTAACCTTGGCAAACAAGTTAAAAAAGCATAACATTAGAATTGTCCTTAAGACAACACAAAATTTAGGTAATATTCTCCCCAATATTAAAGATAAGACGTTAGAGTTACCACAAGAACGGCGTTTATAGTTTGAAATGTTCAACATGTCAGGAATGTGTACATTGGTCAAAACGGGGCGTTCATTCAAGGAATGAATAGATGAACATACCAGCTCCTTCAGAAAAAAAAATAAATCCATTTAGTTATGCGGCTCATTTATTAGCCAACAATCATGTACCCTGATGTAAACGCAAAGATTCTACATGTGTGTAATAAAGGAATGAAATTAAATCTATTGGAATCACTAGAGATATCTCGAGCACTACAAGACAAAGACCATCCCTGCTTTAACGACCAAACATAGCTCTATTACTCACCACTCTGCAAGCCACTGGATAAGATCAGTTTGGGAGTAATACAGTTTTAGTGTACTGATGATAGCCGATATGCTGAAATCGGTCTGCACTCAATTAAAAAGTAAGTGTGATTGATAATCTCCTTCTACATATATCAATATGTCGTATCACACAATCTCTGCCGAAACCATACAATCAATTTTTTTTCCTATAAGAAAATTACTTTTAGTTTGAAATGTTCAACATGTCAGGATGTGTACATTGGTCAAACGGGGCGTTCATTCAAGGAATGAATAGATGAACATACCAGCTCCTTCAGAAAAAAAAGTAAATCCATTTAGTTATGCGGCTCATTTATTAGCCCAACAATCATGTACCTGATGTAAACGCAAAGATTCTACATGTGTGTAATAAAGGAATGAAATTAAATCTATTGGAATCACTAGAGATATCTCGAGCACTACAAGACAAAGACCATCCCTGCTTTAACGACCAAACATAGCTCTATTACTCACCACTCTGCAAGCACTGGATGAGATCAGTTTGGGAGTAATACAGTTTCAGTGTACTGATGATAGCCGATATGCTGAAATCGGTCTGCACTCAATTAAAAAGTAAGTGTGATTGATAATCTCCTTCTACATATATCAATATGTCGTATCACACAATCTCTGCCGAAACCATACAATCAATTTTTTTCCTATAAGAAAATTACTTTTAACGAACAAAACCATTGCACGGCTTTTAATTAGTTAAAACAGCTCACTTCATGTACTGCCCGTATTTAGAGCGTACATGCAATAAATGAAGAGTATGATGAAAATTATGCCACTGGTATAAAACTAGTGATTTTATTCACGTATTCACTGCACTAAATGTTTCAAGTTCAATAAATACTATAACTTAAGAACTACAATGTTTAATAAATGATTAATATATAAATTTGTTGTATACAACTGTAGCAATTGACTTGTACTCACCAGATCGATATATACAGTTGATTTACTTGGGTTTTTATTTGATTAAGGCTTTGGAGTACGATATTCTTTATTGCAGTCGATACTCGCAGTAAAGTGGTTTTGTTAGGAATTGTCTTATTACAGTCGATACCCGCAATAAATTTGCTTTGTGTTATTGATCAACTTACTACAGTCGAGACCCGCAATAAGACTCTTATTACAGTCGAGAGCCGCAATAAGGTGGTTTGAGTTAGTAAATTTCTTATTACAGTCGAGTCCGCTATAAGAATGTTTTACAGTCGAGACCCACAATAAAGTGATTTGTTAGTATATATTATCTCAGTCGAGACGATATACTTTAAGTCAGTCGAGAGCCGGCTTAAAGTGAGTGTTAGTATATATCTTAACTTCAGTCGAGACCCGAAGAAAGATTCTTTATTTCTGTCGAGACCAGAAATAAAGTGTATTGTTAATAATATTTTTTATTGCAGTCGCTACCTAAAATAGAAAAACCCTTAGTTTAATCGCTACCTAAAATAAACTCCTTAACTCCAGTCGGTACCCAGAATAAGAATATTTTACTTTAGCTATCAATTAAACAAAGTATTTAATTTAGTAATAAAATATAACACTAGGAACAATCACTAGGAAATCACACAAAGGAATAAGTCGCCAAGTTAATCACTGCACTGCTAAATCACATAAAAGATCGAATCAAGTCAAGCTGTTGTTTATATAGCCAGAGTTTGCACACGCCACCAAAGAACGGTCGCCAACGGCGCGTGGCAACAATATTGGCATAGCAACAACTTGTATAGAAACAATATCCTGACCTAGCAACTGCACTTCATCATTGGTTCATAAAGTGTTACCATTTTAGTTATTGTTGTTAACAAGCTGCACTCAATATATAATATATAAAATATTTTGAGTAAATTCAATTTATTTCTAATCCAGTGTAGTCTTAATGTCAATAACAAGTAAAACTTTCACCTTTTGTTGAATGAGAAAGTTTACTTACCCGGAATAATCTGTACATTCCTAAAACCAATACCTTCAGCTGGACTCAGACGTAGCTAGAAGCAGCACGCACGAGTTGCTGCCCTTGTACTTAGATGTCCCGTCACAATATTCTGCTGCGCATTAATTCCCTTATGTAATTATCGCAGTTCGTGTAGCACTTAGGTATACCTACTCGTTCGCCGGAATCCTCAAATAAAAGCAAGAATTCTACAATTTTCTTCCAATTAAACACAACCGTACATACGTAATGTTATAGATAGTCATTATCTTATTTTTGCACAATATGAATAACATATGTTTAAAAAGATTTTATAATAAAAAACATTCACCCATTTAAAGTCAATCGAGATAATATAATTTTAAAATAATTTAATTGGGTAGTGTAGCGAAAGCGTAAATCAAACACTCTACTACAAAAATTTTGTTAACCTTTATTTACATATATACATATATAAAACTTATTCAAATTCTAGAGAAGACCCTAGAGTGCTTCTTGCTCGAATTGTTAGAAGAGAATGAAATATCCTGGTCGAACGCTTGCTTTTTTAGACCCTTGCCGTGGGAATGGTTGCTATGTTCATATGATTTCAAATATGGCCCAAGTGTGAGAATTGTTGCAAGTGTTCAATTGTTGAAAAAGTTCGGCTGACGGAATGATGGATGTTACAGTCTCCCCTTCTGTCTTTGAGATTCGTCTCGATGAGGAGACAGGGTATTGTTGATGTAGGGACACTTACTTCTTCTTCGGACGTCCCCTTTTGCGCATAGGGCGAACTGGTGTTGTGCGGATTCCCCGGGCCTTCTAGGTATCGGGTCAGCGTAGATACATGGTCAGTCCCAAGGAAGTTTTTAGGGTCTTCCCTGGAGGCGATCTCATAGCTGGTTGGTCCTTTTTTATCCAAGACCACGTAAGGTCCGTCCCTTTTTGGAAAGAATGTAGCTGTTATGCCGCGTGCTGCTTGACTCCTGCCTTGGACCGTAACCCATACGAGGTCTCCTGGGTGGAACATTGGTCCAAGGCGCCGTTTTGCATCAGCGTACGTCTTCCGTCTGTCCTGTTCTTTGTCTGTTGTCTCGTGAGCGTCCTTCACACTTGCTGCGAGGCGGTTGAAGATAGGGAGTCACCTCTTCTATGAAGTTTCCAGATATCGCCACGTGTGAGATATTGTCAAAGACTTCTTGGATCGTCCTAAGTTCTCTACCGAAAGTAAGGTAAGCTGCTGAGTAACCGCGTTCCTTGACACCTTGCCGTGTTCATAGCGAACCTAGCTGATGGCAGTTTTTCATCCAAGTGTCGTGATCGTTTCCAACCAGTATGCTTAGCCTTGCTTTTAAGTCACGATTTTTTCATTCTACGGGGTTCCCTTCTGGATGGTAGACTGGAGTAAAATGTTGTTTAATGTTGAAACAGTGGACGATGTGCTGCATGATAGCGCTAACGAATTGCGTACCATTGTGGCTGATAATTCGCCTGGGCACGCCATAGCGAAGAAAGACTTTTGAGACCAGAGTAATTCCGCAAGCTGTAGCAGTAAAGTCCTTAAGGGGGAAAAGTTCCACCCACCTACTGGCTAGGTCTTCAACAATTAGTACCCATTTGTTTCCGTTTGGAGTTTTGGGTAGTGGACCAAACAGATCTATGGATAAAGCTTAGAAACGTTGATTTGGGAGGTGTGATTGCAGCAGTCCTGATGGCTTTAAATTAGTTGGTTTGTAACGCTGGCACTCGTTACAATTCCTCAGATATTGGCTTATATAGTTTCGCATCCCCGTCCAATAATAGCTGTCTGTGAGACGTTGGGATGGTTCGCTCGACACCATAGTGACCAGCCGTTGGGGTATCATGGAAGACTTGCATTATGCTTTCACGTTCGTGTGCGGGCACTACTAGTTGAGCGTCTTCGGTTTCCGTCTGAGGAGAGTATCTGTACAGAACCCCATTGCTCATTACGTATCCTTTGGATGTCCATCTGGCGTAGTCCTCATCTGGAGAGCTTTTCTCGAAGCATGCGATAATTTTTGTCAGGTCGGGATCCTTGAGCTGCTCTTCCATGATATTTTCAGCAGTACGTCGCGGCATGTCAATTTCCACACTTGCAGCTTCCGTAGTTGGTGTGATGATTTGCGCATCTTGCGGGGGGCCCCGAAAGTGTATCAGCGATGACACTACTTTTCCCGGTGTATATTTTATTTCCAGATTATAGGGCTGAAGGCTTAACGCCCATCTTGCGAGCCGTCCGGATGGTGACTTTAAAGACATCAACCACTTCAATGGTTGGTGATCCGTTGCTATCATCACTTTGCTTCCCTCTATGTATCCGCGGAATTTGTTGACAGCCCAGACGACCGCTAAGGACTGCTCTGCATGCTTCGGGCGGGTTCGGTCTTCTTTCCCGCGTGTTTTTCGTGGTTGTTCCTTTCGACTATCTTGGCTTGTTGCTATAGTTTCAGCAAGGTGTCGACTTTGTTCCGGGATACGTGCTGTCTAATTTTCAGGTTCAGTAGACCGAAGATTAGGTCCATTTGTTGGGCTTCGGTATGAGAGTTGGGTGGAAGATCCGACAGGAGGGCTCGTTTTCTATATATGAACAAATCCGTTGGCATGTCATCATGCTGCTTAACTTCAAAGATCTCCATGTAGACTTGGTAAGCTGGTTTCTGCGGCGCAAAAGCGTTCCGTAAAAGATTGGACGCCTGCTCCCAAGTAGTCGCTTCAGGTCTTGATGCCTTGCCACCAAGTAGCTGCTATGTCTTGCAGTAGGAGGGGAGTCCAAGTATAGCACTGGCATCGGTTATACTTTCGACTTCCTTGTATACTGTTGCTGCTGCTATGAATTCTTCCACCTTCGCTCTGGAGCGTGTTCCGTCAAAACGGGCAGAGCAATTGGAAAAATTCCCGTTATGATTGGCTGCCACTCGTGTTACGTTGTCTGTTTGTAGGGTAGCAATCAACTGTTGGAATTGCTCTGGAGTCATTTGGATGGCCATTGCGGGTTGCAGTCGAGGGCTTCGTCGAAGCGGCAAGCTTACTGTCTTCTTCGTGGTGAGTATTTACTTCCTTCTCGTGTGAGTATTTACTTCCTTCTCGTGCCCCACGTTTGGGCGCCAAATTGTAGCGAAAGCGTAAATCAAACACTCTACTACAAAAACTTGTTAACCTTTATTTACATATATACATATATAAAACTTATTCAAATTCTAGAGAAGACCCTAGAGTGCTTCTTGCTCGAATTGTTAGAAGAGAATGAAATATCCTGGTCGAACGCTTGCTTTTTTAGACCCTGGCCGTGGGAATGGTTGCTATGTTCATATGATTCAAATATGGCCCAAGTGTGGGAATTGTTGCAAGTGTTCAATTGTTGAAAAAAGTTCGGCTGACGGAATGATGGATGTTACAGTAGGTTCAGTTGAAATGAAACTTTTCTTGGGTGAAAGAAAAAATAATTTTTTACTTAGCCTATAATTTATTTATTTTTATTTATTTTTTTATTATTCGTAATGAGAATTCCATGTATCTCTGTTCCGTGGTGTATACCTTTACTTGCTGCTGTCCAGCTGACTTGAGTTTGACAGTAGCAATTGTTGATGTGCAGATTTGCTTCGTGGGACTACATTTAATTAGGTCAGATAAATTTATGATTGCAATTAAACAGAAACGTACATACGTAATGTAATAGATAGTCATTATCTTATTTTTGCACAATATGAATAACATATGTTTAAACAAATTTTATAATAGAAATCATTCAAACATTAAAAGTCAAAACGAGATAATATAATTTTAAAATAATTTAATTGGGTAGATTCAGTTGCAATGAAACTTTTCTTGGGTGAAAGAAAAAATATTTTTTTCTTAGCCTATAATTTATTTATGAAAGTTATTTATTTAAAAAGTTTTTTAATATAATTTATTTTCTAATCATTACATTTATGCTAAAAACTTATATAACAGGACATACAGTACGTTTATATGAATACTTGAGTACTTGAATTGAAATCCACTGGTTTGGTGGTTGATTGAATTAATTCCAAATACATGGCTTCAATTTTTCTTGAATGTAATTTTCCAATTACTTAAGTTGAAATTTACGCATCGAACGAGCGTTTTCATGATATTTTGATTACTTCAAACATACTTCAAGTATACTTCAAGTATTCATGTAAAGGTACTGATAATCTACCTACTATATGCATATTAACTCGCATCTACGATCTTTTGCGAATGTTGTGATGTAATTTTTTACCTCTGGCGTAAGTATAGTTTAGAAGATTATCGCACTTTAATGTAAGTACTTGCATGTAAAAACGTTTTACACGCAAAAACCGGAAAAATTTATTTCACATCAAAACCCATCGGTTAAACATATAAAATGTAAATGTTCACATGAAATATGTAAAACATTATGCTGAAGCGTTTAAAAGAAAAATCATCCACCCGAAAGAACTTACTCCCCTTTTTGTATACAAATTCGAAAATCACGCATTTTAAAGATATTCGGGTGAAAAGAGTCGGTTATAAAGTTTCTTACAGAACAAAAGAAAATATGCCCTTTAATAAATCTCAGCAAAAGCTTCAAATTGGTATTACACACGGCCAAAATTGGACAACGCCATGAGTGTAGTTACCACTCTCCCCCCAAAATCCCCACAAACGTAAAAAATTAAGCCCACTGAGTAATTCTAAAACAAAAAATCCCATGTAAATCCATCCACGTTTACTATTCTAAATCTATTCCTGAAATTTAACAATATTCGTCACGAAGGTCGGATAAAAGTTATTTAAAAAAAGCTACGAATTTATTAACATCTGGCAGCATTTAAATTAATCGTGAGCACGATAGACACCCATCCGCACCAGCATTTACTTCTGAATTTATCAGTCAAAGTTACTATCAGGGGGTTTAAATCAATTGCCAAACGCTACGCTGCGACCAGCGTACCATAACAATGTACGCATGCAAACTCTTGAGTGAATATGAGTCTAAAAAGTTAAATGTATTTAACTTTTTACATTGGCTTTGTTGTTGTAAATACGCTGCACGGATTTCAGCGTCAGTGCGATGCCAGTGGCAACGGTGTTTGATTCTAATGCCGTTCGATCCATACCACGCGAATATTATGTATCTTGCTTGACAAGACAAATCGGGGCAGATCTGGTGTTGGGTGGAATGATGGTGGGTGGGTCGTACGCTACATTTTGGACAGCGCACCATACAGAGTGTTAGTAGCGATATAGTGACATTGGTTTGGGTGGTATGTTCTTAGTTTGAAGGAGAAAATTGGGCTTTACTTATAAAATATTTCAGGTTGTATCTAGTGATACCAGAGTAGTAAACTTGTTTGAATTTTATACATTTTTTTAAAATATTCTAAGAATATTTTAAAGCAAAATGATTTGTCTGCTATGTTTGGATTTTTTTTTGTCAAGGGAAGCAGTGCTACCTTTGCTTCCAATGAGGAGCCGCCCTTGCCTGACGCAATCCTTCAGTGAAAAAAATCACTGCGGAACGTGATTCGTAATGAGAATTCCATGTATCTCTGTTCCGTGGTGTATACCTTTACTTGCTGCTGTCCAGCTGACTTGAGTTTGACAGTAGCAATTGTTGATGTGCAGATTTGCTTCGTGGGACTACAATTAATTAGGTAAGACAAATTTATGATTTAGATAAAAAGGATTTGATTATTTGTAGTCCGTCTGGTTTTTTTTTCAGGTTCTTCATCATGCCAATATACTGGAAGCTTCAGATGGAAATATTTGTGCTGAACGAATTTAGGTCACCTCATATCATTCATCTTATGATTCAAGGCAAGAAAAGTGCAACAAGCACAAGCAAGCTAAGGAATAGATCGTCCTTACATACCGACGGATAACCAATCCAAGAACACTTAGCAATGAAGCTAAGAGCAGATCTATAGTACAAAAATAATATTGCAAGTGAATTGCAAATTGGGCGGTGTTTTTTCAGAGTGTGAAAATTCCATTCCAAAAGGTGATGATTTGCGGAGCAGAGTACCTGTCTAATCTGATGCAGGACAAAAAGGAGAAGAGAATCGCTTGCCGCATTTGCAGCTTTGCTTAATGGAATTTGAAGTTTGCAATTTTCGATACGAACATGTTTTTCTTTCTTTCAGGATAGAGACACGGAGGCCAGCATAGACTGCTGTCACTGGGTTCGGTCCTGAACACTTCAAATAATTTCACTACTACTTTATTTAATCAAAAATAAATTCGCTTGAAACAACATTCTTCTACGTTTATACTCTGATACTTTAAGAAAAAATGAGAGCAAGATGGTCATTAGTAGAAACTTTTTTTTAGAAGACCGGAAATTGCATTTTTTCAATGGGCTCGATCATAGTTTCTTATGATGGTGTTTTAATTATGTTAGTTTTACGTTACCCTTTCAAATAAATTTTATATAAATTTAAAACTTAACATTCTAATTAACTTTTTTCAAGAAAGAATTTTTTGGGATTCTCCGGTATATAGCAAAAGCTAAAAAATGTTCTAATTTGTTATTTCATCACACAACTCATTAATTTTTGGTGACAAGTTTCAAGTCATTGTTTGACTCATCAACAGGTCCCATATAGCGAAATTGGATGATTTGAAAAACAAATGAAAAAATGAAAAAAAGAAGAAAGAAATGAAAAGTTTGAGAAAAATAGAAAAAACAATTTTTTTATTTATTAAAAAAATCTAAAATTTTTTTAAAGAAGCAGATTCATTCGAAGCGAATCGAACCTGTATACGCCACGCAGTGGGCTGAAAAATAAATAAAGAAGAAAACAGAAGAAGAAGAAGGGTTTCGTAGCAGAAAACCTTCCACTCATCGGTGCAGCTTGGTTTTCTGCCTGCTGCAGACGCTTGAAAATAGATCAAACTGATCTCTTCTCATATAAACTCAGAATAAATTCTGGGTGTGAATTATATGAGGAAAAAATACTCCTATACGAGCCCAGGAGGAAAAACAAATAAAAAGATTACTCTTTTGGACTTTTTACCGGGTTAAACTTGAACTTGAAACTTGTCACCAAAAATTAATGAGTTGTGTGATGAAATAACAAATTAGAACATTTTTTAGCTTTTGCTATATACCGGAGAATCCCAAAAAAAACTTTCTTGAACAAAATTAAGTTTAACCCGGTAAAAAGTCCAAAAGAGTAATCTTTTTATTATTAACATAAAAATATTATTCTATTCTTCTGATTTTTTAATTTAATTTCTGGGTCTAATCTGGGATTTACCATTGAAGTTGGATACTGCTCAGTTGGTTCACTTCTGGATAGAAGGTGTCTTCCTGAATAATTGCAGACATGGCAGCAGGTGAGTTGCATTTCAGTATGTTCGTTCGTTTATCTATTCCCTAATAATCGCCACCTTTAACCGTTTTAGGGATTTGGTAACAAGACTCCCCATTTAGTGAAAAGAGCTGCCCTCAACTCGTGATTGGATGGAAGCGGGCCTTACTGTCTTAACCTGATAGGTCATTGATATGCTGTAAATTCATCTTCAATATGCTGGAGAGTCCTCTACAATTCGTAGAATAGTATATTTGTATTAATGGCTTTAAGTGTTAATTATTAGTTCGTCAAATTCTTCTTATTTATTTTTTGTGCAAAATTTCATTTCGGATTTTTTCGGCCAACTCATCCTAACTCAGGAAACCGAGGTTAATTTCAGGCGCCTCTACGCGCCTATTTCGAACGGCAATTCCGCGCGTTTCCCCGGATCTCGCAGCGATAAACCTACGAAAAGGGCCTTTGATTTGGCATTAGATGGTTGCGGTGTACTAGTGTACTTTTTTGTTTCGATTCTTTTTTAATTCTGTAAGTAACATCAGAAAGCTGCTCCAAAATTTTATAAGGACCCTCCCAGTCCCTTTGCAGCTTTGGACATTTCCCCTTTCTACTCTTTGGGTTGTAAAGGAGGACCTGATCGTCAACTTTAAAAGAATTGGCTCTGCAAGATAAGTCATAGCGGTCTTTCATTGTTCTACTTGTTCTCTGTAGCTGATTTCTTTTAAATTTTTAAATTCATAGGTCGTTTCTAATCTGTTCTTTAATTTTTCCAAGTATTCGAGGCTCGCTTGTTTTTCGGTGATTGGTAGGCTCAAATTTAGTTCGATTGGTAGCCTTATATCTCGGCCCAAAGTTACCATAGCAGGAGTTTGTTTCGTGCTTTCGTGAACCGCTGTCCTATATGCCAGTAACAGAGGGGGTACATGCTCGCCCCAGTCCCGCTGGTGCTCGGCAACATACTTCGATAAATAATCTAAGATAATTCGGTTGAACCTCTCAATCATTCCATCCGAATTCGGGTGTAAGGGCGTCGCCCGGGTCTTTTCAACTCCAAATCTTCATAAAACTTCTCGAAAGAGAGTTGGCTCAAAGTTTCTTCCTTGGTTCGAGTGAATTTGAAAAAGTAAACCGAATCGGGAGAACCGTGCTCTATTAGTGCCTCTGTAATCGTTTCTGCAGTTTGTTGTGGTAACGCGATAGCCTCTGGCCACTCGTAAAGTAGTCAATGATAACTAAAATGTATCGGTGACCCTTGGTATTAGTAGGTAACGGCCCCAAATATCTACTCCTAATCTCTTGAAAGGAGCTCATACGGCTTAATCAACAATCAACCATTGTAACCGATTTTCTTCAAACTTTGCGAATAACTTATAATTCGCTCGCAAATCACAAATATCACAATTAGTTTTCGCGGAAACTTACACTTTCCGAGATATTTCACTTTTAAAATCACAAACTTTGCAATGCACACCGCCATACAATTTGATAATAAATATTCTTCTTCTTCTTTTAAGTAGCAAGGAAATGCTCTTATTGGTGGGTATATACATACCTTCCCAACATTCGGGTTATCAGCATTGCGTTTTTTTATTCATTACCAGTATTCAATTGATGTGTAGTAAAACAGCATTTAGTTAGAATGCAATAAAAAAACACTTATTAAAGAAACCCACTCACAGGCAGGCTGGCAGGGGCACACACACACACGCGCGCGGTGCGAAGCGGAGCGTTACTGCACATCAATTAAATACTCGTAATGAATAAAAAAACGCAACGCTGGTAACCCGAATGTTGGGAAAGTATGTATATACCTTCCAGTAAGAGCATTTCCTTGCCACTTAAAAGAAGAAGAAGAATATTTATTATCAAATGGTATGGCGGTGAGCAGTGCAAAGTTCACGATTTCTAAAGTGAAATATTTCCGAAAGTATACGTTTCCGCGAAAAATAATTGTGATATGTGTGATTTGCGAGCGAATTGTAAGTTATTCACAAAGTTTGAAGAAAATCGGTTACAATGGTTGATTCCTTACTTGTTCCCACCTACATATCAGTTTGTAGCTTCGCTCTTGTATTGGGCTTAGGGTCTTTCCGTTATTGGCAGACTTTACATTTCTGACACCAATTCCTGATATCTTCTGTGTAGTTCACCCAGTAATATCCACTTTGACTATTGCAATTGTTTAATCTACACCTAAGTGACCACCAGTTGGACTGCTGTGGAGCTGGTTAAGAATCTCATCTTTCATTGCTCTAGGCAAGATGATTTGGAAGGTGGCCTCAGTCACATTCATCAGATATCGACACACAACTACATCTTTAAGCGATATAGATGGCCACATTGACCAATAAGCTTTGATGGCTGGATGAGGGTGTGTAATATCTCTCGCGTGATGGACGTTTGTTCCGTCGCGGAACAATTAAAACTAACACTAAACTTATATACTAAAAACTCACGCACTATTTATAATAACGAATCCCACGATGAGCATCGGCAATAATTCCCGCGATGACCCACGGAGCACCCAAGCAAAAATCTAAAAGAAAGAACAACTGCGGGTATTTTTAAAATCAACAAAATAGTAAAATCTCAGATCATTTACAAATTTAAATGATCTGAGACTTTACCAAAAAACAAATACTCACTTACTAAACAAGGCAAACAATCCCGCGCCACAGTCATGTCTCCACCACCTAAAAAGAAATAGAAGACAAAATCATTAATAAAATGAATAAAATAAACATTAAAAAAGAATGTAAACACTTACCAGTTTCAATCAGCTGCCACCAACAATTTGACATAATCAAAATGGTGGCCCATAACATAGCAAAGTATTCCGGTTAAAATTATGATGACGCCATTTTTGGGCCAAAATGGATAATTCTTGGACCAAATACATGAAAACTCACACGATGACGCCATTTGTGGACCAAATACGTAAAACTTAACGCAAAGACGCGGGCGTCATTGGCAACGCCACCGGCAGACACAATCTCCATTGTGTTTCTGCCTATAAATAGCGAGCGATTGGAAAGATGTAATCACTGCGATTTGACCAAGCGACAAGACAGATCGGTGGCTCTGAAACCAAAATTAAGTCTTGATTAACAAAACCAAGGGAAGTATTTCTGATTCCCATTTATACTGATATTTTTATATAAACATTAATAATATTTCAGCACCATATACTGGGAGTTCTCTGAACCCAGCTACAATCCGTCTGAGCAGTTCATTGACGCTCATTCTACCAACCAAACCTTGGTTATTCAAAAATTAATAATTATTTCTTTCTATTACAGATCAAGAAATAATAACCAGTAAAAGTTTACTTACACGACACAAAGGTGGATTACGTAAAACGCTTAGAGTTAGTACTTATAGTCAATTTATATTAAGAAAAACAAGTGAATTAATGAAATTGAATTTTATAGGTTAAGGTTTTTTGTGATAAATAAATTAGTGAATTTTGTTATTTGAAAAAAACATCCTGTCTTATCATTTCGAAACCGGCACCTGCCCCCTTTTTTATGCTAAGCCCATATTGGGACTTAACATTGGTCCCTCGAGCCGGATTAGACAGGAAGATTTCCAAAATGACAGAGATCGCTTACTTGACATTATCACTAGTCGCGATGATCGATCTGATAAAAAAAAGCCGCCATAAATCACACCAAAGCTAATAGTGATACAAGGGCAGGCAAAAAATACTATGCGGCACGCATAGACTCTCTAGAAAAACTCTGGAAATCTTTCACAGATCTGCATATAGCAATCTGGACGACCAAAGATGGCGCGCAAAGCGACTACTCCAAACGAGAACTATATGAGGAAACCGAACTCATATATATAAATCTCCTATCCACTCTCTTAGAGGAATTAGAGGAGTCATTTCCAGCACTCCGTCCTAACACAAATGAACCCAGAGTTCAGTCAGTACGACCCTCAAAGCCTGAAACACGGCTTCCACCAATCCATATACCGACATTCGACGGTAATTACAAATCATGGCGGACATTCCATGATTTGTTCAATTCATTAATTCACACAGACCTAAATATATCCAAGGTCCAAAAACTACACTACCTCAAACTCAGCGTCACTGGCGAAGCAGAACGCTTATTACGTCAGTTTGAAGTGACAGAAGCAAATTATGTAAAGGCATGGGAGCTACTACAAAAACGATATAACAACAAGCGGGTTCAAATTAACACACACTTAAAAACTTTACTAAATCAGACACCAATAAGAACGGAGTCAGCCCACGCCATCCGCGCTCTTCTAGATCAGACAGAAGAAAGCTTACACGAGCTGAAATATTTAGAACTACCCATTGAGCACTGGGATGCAATATTAATTCACAACTTGGTTCAACGCCTTCCATCAGAAACGCATCAGCTATGGGAGCAAGACCAAGGCAGCAAAACTGACATACCGACATATACCGATCTGTCAACTTTCTTAGAGTCACGTTTCCGTACTCTAGAATCCCTTCAAGGGCGTCAGAACTTGAAACCATTAGATTATGGACGACAAGCAAGGTCTCCTAATCAGCAAGAAAATCGTCGCGGTTACAAAACCACAAACGACCACCCATCATCAACAAAGCATGCATACAAAGACGCATATGCATTTATGAACAAATCTCATACATGCGTCAAGTGTAAACAGAATCACACGTTGTTTCACTGCGCAGCGTTCAAAAAATTATCTCCAACAGCGAGACTACAATTCGTGCAGCAATTCAAGCTTTGCAAAAATTGTCTTGCCTCAGGACACAACATCCACAGTTGTCCCAGCCAAAAAACGTGCTTTCAATGTCACAAACGACACAACACGTTACTACACGTAAGTCAATCTCCTGAAACAAAAAACGAGACAACCAATATTGACCAGAGGCAAGCAGAACTGAAGCTTAACCAACCTAGTGGCAGTAATGAGCCAACCACACTTTTCACAACGAATGTCAACCGTGCATTATTGTCAACAGCTCTCGTTCACATTGAGGGGCCGAACGGACAAACACACCAAATGAGAGCACTGATAGATTCAGGCTCTCAAGTTTCATTTATAACAGAAGCGGCAAGTAGACGAAAGAGACTCCCGAAAAACCCTATCAAAATCAAAGTAACAGGGTTAGGCAAAACACAAACAGCTTCCATAAAGGCACAAACGTCATTTAAACTAATGTCACTCCACACAAGATTCGAAACAAATATAGACGCATTTATCTTAAAACAGATAACAGATTTCATACCAGCTGACACGATAGACAGCAGCAAATTGCCCTATCTGCAGCATCTAATACTAGCAGATCCTAAATTTTACGTGCCCGGCCCAATTGACATATTGCTAGGAGCTGACATATACGCCGACATAATTGAAAACGGAATAATTAAGGGTGCACCAGGAGAACCCACAGCACAGCACACCCAGCTAGGTTGGATCCTAATGGGTAAAACAAAAAAAGGTGACGACATCAATAACATTAACGCGCTCACGGTACAAGTGACAGACGATGACAAGTTGAGTCAACAACTGAGAAAATTCTGGGAATTAGAGGAAATTCCACAAAGAGGGATCCATCCCGATGATCAGTTATGTGAGGAAAAGTACACGGACTCACATCGACGTTTAAGCCATGGAGCCTACCTAGTCAAATTACCCTTCAAAAACGAAAACGGACCAGAACTAGAGCAGACCAGACCCATGGCAATAAAACAGTTTTTTCAGCTAGAACAACGTTTGAAAAAGCATCCAGAAATGTATGCCGAATACCAGGCATGCATAAAGGAATATCAACGACTGGGACACATGAAGGAAATTCCGTCAAGTCAGATAAAAACTGAACAGAGCATGGCCAAACCAAACCAAATTCAGCACTACTACTTACCTCACCATGCAGTCACTAAAGAAAGTTCCACCACCAAGATGCGAGTCGTGTTCAACGCATCAGCCAGGTCATCGAATGGTCAGTCATTAAACGAGCAAATGTTAGTCGGCCCAACAACACAACCCACATTATGGGCCATAATTTTACAATGGCGTATATATAAGTACGTACTAACAGCCGACATCGAGAAAATGTACAGGATGATACACATGCATCCAAACCATCAAGAATACCAGAGGATTATATGGAGAAATAGCTCAGACGAGCCCCTAAAGGATTTTCGTTTGACAACTGTCACATTTGGAACACCAGCAGCTCCATATCTGGCTATTCGAACACTTCATCAGCTGGCCAAAGATGAAGAGCACAGTTTTCCACTCGCTGCCCAAAGTATAAGAACAGAATTCTACGTCAATGACCTGCCGACTGGAGCACACGACATTAAAACAGGCTTATCATGACAGAGGTAACTCATCAACGCACTAAGCAAAGGAGGATTCAACCTCAGGAAGTGGACAGCAAATAGTCCAGAGTTATTAGCTAACATTCTGATAACAGATCAAGAAGTCAAACCCATCCGAAATCTATCAGAGAAGAATACAATAAAAACTCTCGGGCTACAATGGAATCCTATGACGGATGAATTCGGCTTCACTATTAAGCCTACAGTCGTAAAAGACAGCTACACCAAACGAAGCATTCTGTCAGAAGCATCAGCTTTGTTCGATCCACTAGGATGGCTGGCACCATGCGTCATACTTGCGAAAATCCTCATTCAAAGGCTATGGCTAGGTGGATATGCTTGGGACGAACCATTACCACCTATATTAATTCAAGAGTGGACCAAATATCAAAAAGAACTTCAAGATGTCAAATTCATAAAAATCCCTAGATGGATAAATTATGGACCAAAAATAAAAAAATATGCAGCTACATGGATTCTGTGACGCGTCCACAAAGGCCTACGCTAGCGTCGTGTTCATACGAATCATCGATGAAAACAACACGGTCACAACTCAGTTACTGACATCCAAAACGCGAGTCGCTCCCACAAAGACAACATCACTCCCCAAATTGGAATTGTGTGGAGCTCTCATTTTATCACGCCTCCTAAAACAGATACAAAACGACATGAAACTGCGAGACATCACAACCGTCGCATGGAGCGATTCTGAGATCACGTTGGCCTGGATACAAAGACATCCGACGCGATGGAAAACATTCGTCGCTAATAGAGTTGCAGAAATCCAAGAGAATATCCAGCCACAACTCTGGCGTTTCGTGTCATCAAAGGATAATCCGGCAGATTGCGCCACTCGAGGATTATACCCCACCGAGCTCAGTAACTACAAGCTCTGGTGGAACGGCCCCTCTTGGCTTCAGCAACATGCTGACAGGTGGCCACAACAACACACAACTAACAAGTGTCTTGAACTTGAGTCACGAAAAGTCAAAGCTCTGATTTGCACAGATGACCTTAGCGACTGGTTAAACAAGTATTCGTCATTTCCCAAACTCATACGCATCATCGCATATTGTAGAAGATTCTACTTCAATTGCCAGACAACCACAAATCACAAGAATGGTTATCTCACATGTGATGAACTTCGACAGGCAGAAGCAAAAAACATCACACTAATCCAAAAGCAAACATTTGCTGACGAATATGAAAGTTTATTCAACAGAAGCCAATTCCAACCAAAAGCCGACTATTAAGCTTAAACCCATTTTTGGACACTAAACAAATCATTCGAGTAGGTGGCAGACTTGAAAACGCCATCTTAACTTACTATCAAAAACATCCCATGATCCTACCCAACAATCACCACGTGTCCAAAATAATCATTGACCACATCGCTTTGTACACGTTACACGGAGGTACACAACTTGTTCTCAACACCCTAAGAAATAAGTATTGGCTAATAAATACCAGAAATACCATCAGACAACGAATTTACCATTGCATAACGTGTTTTCGGACTAAACCAAAGACGTCAAATCAATTAATGGGGAATTAGCCCTCCCCAAGAACATCGCCATCTATGGCATTCGAACAAACGGGAGTAGACTATGCTGGTCCAATCGACATCAAAACCTCGAAAATACGAAATGCCAAAATTACAAAGGCATATCTCAGTATATTTGTATGTATGGCTACCAAAGCTATACATATTGAAATTGTGACAGAGCTCACAACAACAGCATTTCTCGCAGCCCTCAAACGTTTTTCCAGTAGAAGAGGACTATGCAGACACTTGTACTCCGATTGTGGCACTAACTTCATTGGAGCTAGCAAAGAACTGTCATGCCAGTTACAAAAACTGTCAGGTCAGCTTCCACAAGACATATCCAATGACATCACATTAACAGGCATCTCTTGGCATTTCAAACCACCAGCAGCTCCTCACTTCGGAGGGCTATGGGAAGCCGGCGTGAAGTCAATAAAAACGCATCTAAAGAGAACACTACAGAACACGACACTCACATACGAAGAACTATCTACGGTCATATGCCAGATAGAAGCATGTGTGAACTCTCGACCATTGACACCACTTTCAAATGACCCCAATGACTACAATGTGCTGACACCCGGTCATTTCTTGACAGGCCGGAATATCAAAGCTATTCCAGAGCCATCTATATTAGAAAATTGCCATCTACTCAAACGATGGCAGTACGCACAAGTTTTGACGGAACAGTTTTGGAAGAAATGGTCCATCGAATACATCCACAATATGCAACAACGCACAAAATGGAGAAATACGAAAACCAATTTAAGGATTAATGACTTGGTCTTAATTCATAACCAACATTGCCCACCAACGAAATGGTTACTAGGAAGAATCACAAGGATCCATACAGCGGCAGACAAACTCGTTAGAGTCGCCACAGTTAAAACGACATCCCAAGAATATTGTCGTCCGATCACGAAATTATTTAGATTACCAATAGCAGAAGAACCAAAAAACAGCAACAAAAGCCAGGAGTAATTTACTATTTTGTTGCCCACACGCCACAACAGAAGAAAACTTACAGCGCCATCTATTTGAATCATGGTAAAATAAAGTGCCGATAATACAGTGCACTAGCAACAAAACCAAGCCAACTTCATCACTAACTCAATGCGCCAAAAAATTGACAACCTCGCACGAAATCAGAAGCAGCAACACACCAAATTCTTCATTTTTTAGTTTTTCATTTATTTTTTTATTATTTTGCAATTATCTATTTTCATTTTTATTTTTACTAACAAACTTGTAAGTTTTATCGCTTAATTTTTATTTTTTTATTTATTTTTTTTCCTTTCTTTGCACAACTTACAATTTGCTGCTTGGTATCATTTATTATTTTTTTATTTTTTGTCTTTATCATAATCGTTAGGAAAATGAATTGCCTTCCGGATTTAGACGACTGCTTAGATATCGACGACGTGCCGGAGCTTGAAAGTTCTTTGAAGGACAAGCTCCGTTTAACCGATATGCCCAGGCGCCCGAAAACGTACGTACCGCCCTTCGAAGCCTTACAAGCACGCCCAAAAATAAGAAATCTGGCTGATGAAATATCGACCAGAAAACCGACAAGGCCAGCCAGACCTCCTACAGGGGCAACAAAACAAAGTCTTCAAAAGGCGGAACGGCCTCTTGAACCTGTGGCTGGCACGACATCACACAATAACACGAACCGCAAAAGGTCAGCACTGACGGCCTTTGCCACAACAACAACGGCGGCAGCGACAACGCTTCATGACACGCCACACGACATACCACCCAAAAGGCCAGCATTGATGGCTCCATTCACGGCACCAGTTGATGCAACACAAAAAGAGGCTGCCTTAATGCCTCAAAGGCGACACCCGACTCCAGCAACACCAAGAGCATTCACAAAGCCGCCAGCCAATTTTGTGGTCGATCCTCGGCTGTGGGAGCAGATCCAGCATTAAAATATCCCATGGCTAAAAATCATGGCAGCTAAGAAGTGCTATCGAATTCCAACGGAGGACGGGGATACACTTCGTTTCCTAAAATTGGCAACAGGAAAAATCAGGGTTCGTTTACAAATAAAAGACAGTAACGTAAGTTGCACACAATTTATTTGTTAATTTATTCTTGCTAACAAAAAACATAACTTCCCTCTTTTCGAGAGGCGGGAGGATGTTCCGTCGCGGAACAATTAAAACTAACACTAAACATACATACTAAAAACTCACGCAGTATTTATAATAACGAATCCCACGATGAGCATCGGCAATAATTCCCGCGATGTCCCACGGAGCACCCAAGCAAAAATCTAAAAGAAAGAACAACTGCGGGTATTTATAAAATCAACAAAATAGTAAAATCTCAGATCATTTACAAATTTAAATGATCTGAGACTTTACCACAAAACAAATACTCACTTACTAAACAAGGCAAACAATCCCGCGCCACAGTCATGTCTCCACCACCTAAAAAGAAATAGAAGACAAAATCATTAATAAAATGAATAAAATAAACATTAAAAAGGAATGTAAACACTTACCAGTTTCAATCAGCTGCCACCAACAATTTGACATAATCAAAATGGTGGCCCATAACATAGCAAAGTATTCCGGTTAAAATTATGATGACGCCATTTTTGGGCCAAAATGGATAATTCTTGGACCAAATACATGAAAAATCACACGATGACGCCATTTGTGGACCAAATACGTAAAAATTAACGCAAAGACGCGGGCGTCATTGGCAACGCCACCGACAGACACAATCTCCATTGTGTTTCTGCCTATAAATAGCGAGCGATTGGAAAGATGTAATCACTGCGATTTGACCAAGCGACAAGACAGATCGGTGGCTCTGAAACCAAAATTAAGTCTTGATTAACAAAACCAAGGGAAGTATTTCTGATTCCCATTTATACTGATATTTTTATATAAACATTAATAATATTTCAGCACCATATACTGGGAGTTCTCTGAACCCAGCTACAATCCGTCTGAGCAGTTCATTGACGCTCATTCTACCAACCAAACCTTGGTTATTCAAAAATTAATAATTATTTCTTTCTATTACAGATCAAGAAATAATAACCAGTAAAAGTTTACTTACACGACACAAAGGTGGATTACGTAAAACGCTTAGAGTTAGTACTTATAGTCAATTTATATTAAGAAAAACAAGTGAATTAATGAAATTGAATTTTCTAGGTTAAGGTTTTTTGTGATAAATAAATTAGTGAATTTTGTTATTTGAAAAAACATCCTGTCTTATCATTTCGAAACCGGCACCTGCCCCCTTTTTTATGCTAAGCCCATATTGGGACTTAACAACGTTCGACTTCCCTAAGCCAGCTTTTTACTAAATTAAGTTTTTCATCTTTATCTTTCTGGTCTGCTATCTATTCCTGTAGTACGGCGATTCGGATTTTAAGCTGCTGTTCTTCTTCCAGAAGGTCACAATAGCGACAGTTAGTTTGAGAGCAAGGATTTCCGTGTTTATTGCCTGGTCTATACAGGATTTCAAAGTCGTAGCTCTGTAGACGCTCTAGCCATCGTGCAGTTTGTCCCTATGGTTCACGGAAATTTGCTAGCCATCGCAATGAAGCATGATCTGCCCGAAAAAGGAACCGACCCCCCAGGAGATTTGGCGGAAAATGGGCGATAGCTTTTACATCCGCCAGAAGTTCTTTACGATTCACGCGTAATTTCGTTCTGGGTTATTAAGAGTCTTTCTGTGAGATTCGACTACCTTTTCCTCAACTTCCTGAGCCTGGGAAAGTACAGCTCCCCAGGCATATTGATTGGCATCGGTATCTTATATGAAAAGCCCTTCTTCTTTTGGCTGAGCTAGTATAGGTGCCGTGGTAAGTTTTTCCTTCAGAGTTGGGAAAGCCATTTCGATAGTTATTTCAGCGACTCCATTTACGGAAAATATATCACTACTCACACTTTGAATTACGTTATTGGATGGACTTAACCGGATTTTTGGGTAAGCGCTTTTTAAGATTCTGGTTTGGATTATAGTCTGATATGCACCTGTATCGATTACATATTGACAGACCACGCCATTGCTACATTCACAGAAAGATTATTCATCGCTGTAGCGGCACCTATCAGAATTTGCATGGTGTCCGGGGCATGATATTCCACTAACTTTTGCCCCAATGAGTCAGTGGTTAGCAGTTTAAGTGTGAGTTATTGTTGGCGAATTCTACACGCGGCGGGATAGTTGAGAAGTCGTACCCTGGAGATATATCGCGAGGAATTTTGTAAGATGGCTCCACTTCGATTTTATCTCTGCCGATATCCATGTCAGCGTTGTTCTGTGGTCGTAAATTAGGCTGTAGAAATTCCACGCCCGCCCACCTTGTCAATATTGTCATTTTAGAGATGGTGGCTCTAGGTGTCCACTTTTGTTTCTTCTGTGGTGCGACACTACTCCCTATTACGGGTTTTCCGTCAACTCCTGTCACTTTGATAGCTTCACGTTTTTTTGTTGCATATTTCACGTCGAAAAGAACTACTTCTCCATCTCCTAAGGAGGGAATTCTTTTTCCAGGGTTATTCGCTTTAATCTCAGACCCATGCACAAATAGCTCTTCCCCACATTGTCTCGGACCATAAAGCCGCATCTTCGTCTCACATTAAACCATTTTGCAGCCTCTAATTATCTTGGGTTGATGGTCGGCTAGAAGAATGAGATGGAGACCCTGTGGACTATTGTGGTATAGCTTCACATTTAAAAATTTGTGAACATGTCGGTTTTGGAGCTTCGTTTTCTTCCAGGCCCAGTCCGCGGTCCCAAAGTCCAGGCAAATCTAGTTTTCCGACTGCTGGAGAGATTTTGATCTGTCTACTAACTCGGGTGGCATCACGGCTAGCTTCGGTTCGTAGTGCTTGGGCTAAAGCTGATTCCAAAGTCTCCGGGAGATAATCTCGTAACCTCTGCTGTGAGTCAGCATCTGCTATGCCATTCAAAAATTTGCCGAGAGTTACTCTATTCCGAGTTTGCTCTGAGCAAGCACCAAAATTCAGATATGTTAAGCGTTGACCATCTGTGGTGAATTCTGCAATCATCACTGTGTCGTTGAATACGTGAATGTAATTGCATGTGGACGAATGCCTGTCTATATTCATCGCTAAACCTTGCTGAAAAGACCACGCTCAATCGCTCGATGTTTTTTGAGTTCTATCCGACATTGTCTCATAAAAAGCTAGAGCAGTTGCCCTTAAGTATGGGCCAAGATATAGTACCTGTATTTCTGGAGGCATTCAGGCATTCACTTTAGAGATCGCTAAAAAATGCCGCTTATATACTGACCATAGCTCTTTACCATCGTAGCAATTTGGCACAATTGCAATTCTAGCTGGATAGACGAATGGGGTAGCTGCCGAGCCATACTGGGAGCCTGTTGTTGGTAAGGGTCGTTTATCATGTACATCCGCTGACATTACATGATGACGATGTGCTGTGATATGGTCTTGAACAGGCAGAGTGCTAAAGGTAGATGGCCGACTCACAAAGGTGGAATTGTTTTGTTTGTTTTTGTTTTCAGCAACTTGCACTGACTTGAGTAAGGGCGTTCGGTGTTCGTCCGTCGGGTTGGAAGAGGGGACGCTCGGTTATCAGCGCATAAATTATTTTGGACGGAATGGGATCTCTGTCGTGTCCTAAACGAGAAAAAGCCACAACTTTACGTGAAACTCCCAGTTAGATGCAAAAGTACTCAAACTTACTTAAAACATTTCTTAAATAAAATTACAAACCCCGACCTATCTCACTAATTAACTTACATCGCACGCAGGCGACCAAACTCTATGTAATTTAACACCGAACTCGCCACACCTTCGAAGTCTCGCACTCAGTTAACCTGTATACGGAAGCGAATCTGACCTTGCGACTATGTAATAATTCACTTCCAGCATTGCAATCGCGATTTTTCAGCAATAAATAAATGTAAGAATTCACCAGCAAAAGTGAGTTACTTGGCGATGATTCATTGCGTCATTGACGACCATAACATGTAGTGTTATTGTTATTACACTGCGCCGTTATTTGCTAACAACAGACAAAAGCAGCACCTCACTGTGCAAAGTGATGTATCGAGCAATTATCCATTGCGTCATCGCTATCTACAGTTGTGGTGTTATCATTTCAGCAATAATGTAATAGCCAGTAGCTCACTCTGCGAAAATGAAGTGCTAGGCGATTACTCATTGCCTAATTACCCCAATTGCCAGTTATTACCAGTTGCTTCCGCCTCCGGTACTAGAGAAACTGGGCCGCGACATCCCCCCCCCGCCCTGGATGTGACAAGTTGTTGTCCCTATACTATAAAAAACATTTCTTGTTAGTACATTTTCATTCATTTTCCTCTTTTTTCTTTTGTACATTTTCATCATCGTATTTTTTTTAATACAATTTCATTATCATTTTTCTCTTTAACTCTTTTTCTTTATTATATTTCTCTTTAATGTCTTCTCCTTATAAGTTTTCTTCTTTTTATCAACAGTTTTAAATTCTTCCCATCTCTAGTACAAAATACAATTTATTATTTCCATCTCCACTTAACTACTTCTTTTTTTTTTAGTCTACTTCACATAATTGCTCTTACTTTCTAAAGGAATGTTCATCATAATAATTTTTGCTTTTACATACAGACTTAACTTTCCATACTCATTTAACATCTTCATTAACAAACAATTCTAGTCCTTAACAAGTTTTATGTATTTATTTACACAGTTTTAGCTTACGATTTTACCTATCCATTTACATAACCACCATTAATAAAAGAAAGGTTAAGTAGTACCAATTTGAGAAGACCAAAAAAAAACTAAAGGGTAAGCTCTAATTATTTATCATTATAATTCTTAAGTAAAATGAACACATAATAAATCAAAGATATTAATTTTATAAACATAGTATACCAACCCTACGGTGGTTAACTAAATCACTTCGGCTGAATCAGTTCTTTCCCTCCGATAGTAGGAAAGTTTACAGTGGGCTGTTGTTGGTACTATCATTTGTATGTATTCTGGGTTGATGGGTTGCTCCTTTTACGCAATCTGGATTGTTTTGGCTGATTTCAGTGTCAGAGGTGCTACAGATAGTTGATTGGGTCGTGCTACTAGTTTACTTAATTCTTCCATTTTTTATTCACTTTTATATAGTTAAAATTTTTTACGCTTCAAGTTAAGTCAGAGTCAACACGCGCTATTCTGCCTTAAGAGATGTTTCCAAATTTCTACTGCAAGCCATTTTATGCTGCACTTAGTGAACTTCCATCTCTTGTTAAATTTCCAGCATAGTAAATATTTATATCTTGTAATTCAGAATTTTGCGATTCGCATGTCAACAACTTTTTCAATAAAAGGAGTTATCAATAAAATAGCATTTTGATACTCATTAGATAAATAGACCATTCCGATCTATTTCCACCATAACATTTTCGGCGACATTTACATACTTCAACATTCAATAACAAAACGTGTAATCGCTTTCTCTAACTTTATTACACACAAAAAACTAGGTTTAAGAAGATATTATTTGTCCAGAAGATTAACGCTTTAGAATTGTTCTCGATTATTTAGTTGCCATGAGGTGGATTGATAATAAATATTTGTAAATTATTATTTATCTTTTATTGGTTTTCGTTCTGGCACGATGGAGTTCTCTCAATTATATTGAGAGTCCACCTGTACTTAAAGAAATATTTTTTTGTAAATTTCATAATTGTAGTACTGACTGTATATATGTACTGCCAGTAGTCAGAGCGTACATGCAATAATGAATAATGTGGTGAAAATTGATGCCATTGGTACAAAGTTAGTGGTTCTATTCGTCTGTCTACTAATTCTACACTTCAAAATCAAACTAGAGATTTAATATTTAATAAATTTAAAATAGAAATAATTCAATTTATCACAAACGTAATGAATGTAAAATATATGGTATATAACAAATATGATAATTCTGTTGCAGTAAACTTTGTACTCACTTGATCTATGTTTGGCAGTTGATTCACTTGATTTGAATAATTTTTAACTGAGGTTTGGGATTGGGATATTCTTTATTCTGGTCGATACCCGGAATAAAGTGAGGTGAGTAGATCTTACTGCAAGCGAAACCCACAGAGAATCTTTATTGCAGTCGTTACCCACAATAAAGTGTTTAATTAGTAAATTCCTTATTACAGTCGTTACCCGTGATAAGAATCTTTATTGTAGTCGTGACCCCCAATAAAGTGTTTAATTAGTAAATTTCTTATTACAGTCGTTACCCATAATAAGAATCTTTATTGTAGTCGCTAACCACAATAAAGTGTTTAGTTAGAAAATTTCTTATTACAGTCGTTACCCGTAATAAGAATCTTTATTGTAGTCGTTACCCACAATAAACTGTTTAATTAGTAAATTCTTTATTACAGTCGTTACCCGTAATAAGAATCTTTATTGTAGTCGTTACCCACAATAAATTGTTTAGTTAGTAATTTTCTTATTACAGTCGTTACCCGTAATAAGAATCTTTATTGTAGTCGTTCTTGTATACACAACATTCAATAAAAAACCTGCGGATTCATAAAATCCCTAATAAAGAAAAATAAGGAAAAAACGGCACATTCCTAAAGAAAAATTAAAATCAAGTCATGAAAAGGGTCCTATAAGCTAGTCACACTTAACAACGTGACCAGCTTATCTATTCACAAGCAAAGAAAGTTGCATGAGCAATTTCTTTGCATGGCCCACTTGAAAAAGGCGACAAATAAAGTCGAATTCCATGACAAATCTTACCATCAGTAAGATTTGTCAGCATAAAATATAAAATCAGTCGCGCAACAAATTAATGAAAAGATAAAAGCGACGCGAGAATTCAAGTGCGCTACAATGTAAGAAACGATAAGACGACGGGTTGGTGGCTCGATATTTATGAAAATATCGGGTTTCACCTCCGTCCGGCGAGAAATTTTTGTGGGCATGATTAAACATGCCCAGCGATAATATATTTTCTCAAGATAGGAATGCTAATTAAGGATTTCCCTATCCTGACTGTCGAGACTTAATTAATGAAAAATTAAAAGTCGAATCAGAGTTCGTTTTAAAACCTCGACGGGATAGCTCGCTGATATTATTCGTCTCGCCGGTCAATTGATTATCCTATTAAGAATATAGTTTCAGTTCTTAGAAAGAGTTTCAGTTTTTATAAAGAAGTAAAAAGACGGTTCGCTTTTAAGAAACTCGCCGGTCAATTGAATTCTTCGTCTCGCCGGTCAATTGATTATCCTATTAAGAATATAGTTTCAGTTCTTAGAAAGAGATTCAGTTTTTATAAAGAAGTAAAAAGACGGTTCGCTTTTAAGAAACTCGCCGGTCAATTGATTTGATTGCCAATAATCTATTAAGAATATAGAAGCCTCGCAACTGGTCGCATCGCGAATTTTATATATTAAAAAACAGATTAGAGTTTTAAAAAGATAAAATAAAATTATATGGTGAAGGGTACTGGTTCTAACCCCGGTGAAGCTTTGGTCGCGCGACAGAAGTGGCTGGACAATTTTTAATTTGTATAATAAAAGAAAAACGAAAGCTAGTGTATAATAGTGAATAAAATATAAAAGTACAAATAGGAAACATTTCAAGGTTATTTTAATTTGTCAAATCCCTCATAACAACAGTACGCGGTGTTAAAGTGACTACGTTAAAAGGTGCCCGACAATACGCAACAAATTGGTGCAGCCGGTAGGATCAAGGTAGCTTGATCTCGCTAAATAATCAAAATCTTAAATTCCTTGATCCTGCGAACAAAAAGGGGAACCTTTGACGACGCTCTTCAAGCCAAGTCACCCTAACACTCGGGTAGATTTCATCTGTAGGCGCCTCTGCTCCAGGCGAGCACGCGTTCACCCCAGTCAGTGCACAAGCACCACCGAAGGAAATCAAGACTACAAAAAGGCAACCAGAAGGACGAATACGAAATCCCGAAGTGCCGAGAAAAACAGCAGTCAGCTCGCTCATTAGACGACTTCGATCCAAAATTGAAGGGGAATTCGAAGGTGGCTTTAATAGCCCCCCTTTCAACTAACACCAGGGGAAGTAAGACGGCTCAAGGCCCCCCTGCAGCAAATAAATCAGACGGCAGCGGACAAGAGTACTCAGAGGGAATAGGAAGACGTTTAAGGAAACCCCCCTCCAAACTACATCAAAGGGAAATAAGCAGGCCGGAACCCCCCTTTCAACCGACAATACATGTCAGAAAGCAACAGCTCTAATCCAGTCCAACAGGAACCAGAAGCAGCAAAGAGGACAAATCCTCCACCTTTAGCCGACGCGGGATCAGCCCCAGGTGCCGATACTACGCACCTCCGGAAAGGTACATCATCAGCTGCGGATCAACAACCAACACCAACTCCAATAGGACCTCGACTCCGAAGTGGAACTATATTGTCAGGTCCCACTACACAAGTAAGTCTTAATATGCTCTTAGATAGATTGTATGAGAGAGCGCAAGATTCAGGCACGCTAGCTATCATCCAGTGTGATTCACTGAGTAGAAAATTAAGTCAAACCCGCGAAAATAGGCTTGCACAAATCCAGGCTTTAAAGGAAAATACAGTTCAATTTCGCGAAGAGTTAAATAAGCTCACTGAATCTCAGCGCTCCCTCGAATTAGATAAGAATAAAAGTGAGAATAATTTAGAACTAAATAAAAGTGATAATTTAAGTGAAGGCCCAAAAGAAAGTGGTTGTGTTAGTGAAGTGATAGACCCTACACCAGAGGACTTTTAATAGATTGGCTGGAAGAATCCTTAACGGAAACCAGTGCAGAAGGTAGTCTCATTAGTCCACCTAAATTTAAATATTCAGCCAAAAGGCTACAAAACATGGTGGACTACGCCATAGTTGCAAAATTGACGGCTCAGTTCGTCCCTTTATTTTCGGGTGAAAGTACCCCACAAATGGGACGTGAGCTACAGACCTTCATCGGCTGCTGCAAGCAAACTATGCAGTGCCTTAATGATGAAGAAAAGGTGGCTTTCCCTCAGGTTCTCCCACACAAGATTAAGAGGTGATGAATATCAGCTATTCGCTTCAGACGTCCCTACTTCATTCACTGAGTTAGAGGAACGTTTGAACAGAACATACCTTCTCCGTGAGACGTACCAGGAATTGGTGAACAGATTGATCACCACACGATAGAACCCATTGGAATCTCTCACTGCTTTTACTACAAGGTTGAAGCAGCTGTTGACGATCTGCAATAAGGCTGCGACACAAAAGTATGGAGCTGAGGCAGTCCCGGCTGTGAAACCACAGCTGATGGACTTCGCCAAAAATGCTCTCAAAAGTGGAGTAACTAATCCACATTTGTATCAATATTTACTCAGGCAGGGAGAAGGCGATATAGAAGCTCTCATACAAAAAGCCCTGGATATAGAGAAACTACAGCAAAGTGCTACATTCGTCCAGAGTCCTCTGGTACAAGTTCCTCCTGTGGCTCCAGTAGACCCAGAATTACGAGTGAGAGCGTTCTACAGATCCCCGTATTATCAAATGCTATCAACACCTATGTTCGCATCACCTCGAGCACCGAACCCAAACCATTTCTCACGCCACGCAAATAACACAATATCACAGTACCCAGTACCTGTATACTCTGAAATTAAAAGGTCGGACACAGATGCACTGATCCGTAACATCACGTGTAGCTACTGTCAGCGAAAGGGTCATACATATACAGATAGCCTAAAGCGCAAAAACACCCCTTTCTTTTCGAACTGCAAAAAATATGGACACGACGTTCGTGATAGCAGAACAAATAGACAGACACACCAGGACTTCACTCAGTCCCAACAAAATGTTCCTCAACGCCTCCCCAGCAGACCACCAACAGAACAGCATAACACAAAAGTCTCCAGGTCTTTAACATAAGACTCAAGTGTAATTTTTGTGGTCGCCGTGGACACGCAGATGAAAACTGCAGGCAAAAGAAAAAGTGGGAAGCCCGGAGTCAGGGAAACGACATGCAGTCGACCCAAAACTCCCCGGCTCGACTATAAACCCAACTAAAAGTTTAAAAGGGTCGCCTCAAGCGCCCGAATGCGGTGTCCCTACAGTGAAACTTCCACTGGATATAAGCCTTAACGACCAAACAAAACCAGTAGTGGACACTGGCGCTGAGGTCAGTATTATAAAGAAGAAAGCGATTAAAAACCTCAAACTAATTAATTCAAGTGAGGCATGCACTCTACAGACCCCCTTTGGAACTGGAAAGACACTGGGAAATTGCAAGGGTAACTTCAATTTTAAAAATAAAATTCCCTGCAAGTTTCAAGTAGTACAAAACTTGCCAGGTCTTTCCGATGACGGCCTATTAGGAAACGATTTCCTATCAAACAATTGTAATATTGAAGGCCCAAATAAAGCACTGAGCTGTCTGGGTGATCAAGAGACCAGCGAAATGAGGCAGCATTTGGTTACCTTAGAAGAACCAATATGCATACCTGCTAGGTCACAAATGATCACCACGGTCCCGTTGCGAGTGAAGGAAGAAATGCTCGGTATATCAAAAGAGACGATGGAGTCTTCCTGGCCAACAGTTTAGTCCCCAATGGGAAAGAAACAGTGCAAGTAGCCATACTCAACAGTAACAATTCTCAAGTAGTCATCTCCAGCTTATTGGTACAATTGCTACCTATCCATGACTACGCCGTCATCCCAGTAGGAGAAGCCGCATATATACAAAACGTTCTCAAACCGAATGCATCGCAAGCGAGCAACATAAACAACAGGGAGCTTCCCGAATCCAAGCCGAACAAGACTGCAAGTTCTAAAATTCCTAAATACAAGTTCTTATCTAAACTAGGAACCGAAATAAGTGACGCGTGCGAGCCCAGTAAGACCCGAGCAGGGGCAAGGCAGACTCCACCGTACAATAAAGAAAATCTTATAAAATTGTTAAGGCCTCAGAGCCCAATGTGGGATGCGAGAGAGGTAAAGCAGCCGATAAGCCAAATGCAGCTGACTCCTCCATCCAATATACCTAGATTTAAGATAACAAGAAGGCATAAGAGCCCAAGTAAAGGTGCGTGTGATATCAAAAAGACTTGTTCAAAGGCAAGGCCGACTTCACCACCTAAAAAAGTTAATATTGTGAATCAAATGAGACCCCAGAGTCCTACAAAAGATGCGTGCGAGATCCGTAAGACCTCATTAAAGGCAATGTTGGCTCCACCATCAAATATAGTTAAAAATACCAATTTCTCACGGCCCATAAACCAAGGTGTCAATGCGTGCGAGTACTCTAAACCAACAAAAATACCAGTACAACATAGTACTCCACCACTCGAACAGCAGGAAGCGCATCCCCTGCCAACAGACAATAGAAGTGTAAGTAAAAAGGAAGATAAACACAGCAAGGAGAAAAATACGAACTTTTCGGAAAATACAGCTATTTTACAACATATAAGATACTTGTTTGCCGATCAGAAAGATCCCAGAAATAGCCCGCGACTCATCAGGTTAGATCAAGAGCTCAACCTGGATGAAACTTTAAACGCGGAAGAAAAAGCTTCGATATCCGAACTCTGTTATGAGTACAAAGATATCTTTTACCTTAAAGGTGATAAGCTTACATATACAAACGCTATCACCCATAATATTCCATTAATACAAGATCAGGCCCCAATAAACCAAAAGGCCTATCGATTACCAGCGACTCAGAGACAGGTGATAAATGAGGAAATGCGAGAAATGCGAGAAATGCTAGTTAACGGGATAGTCCAAACTAGCAAAAGCCCTTGGAATTCACCCTTATTAGTTGTCCCCAAAAAGGCGGGACCTGATGCTGAGAAAAGGTGGCGCGTCATTGTCGATTTTCGTAAATTAAACGAAAAGACAATTGGCGATGCATTTCCGCTACCCCGAATCGAGGATATTCTTGATCAACTAGGTTATGCCAGGTACTTTACCAAAAAAGATCGACATAAGACCGCTTTTAGCACTAACTACGGGCACTACGAATTTAAGCGTATTCCATTCGGGCTCAAAGGAGCTCCCGCTGCATTCCAACGCCTCATGAACTTCGTTCTGACAGGCCTACAAGGCCTCGAATGCTTCGTTTATCTTGACTACATCGTCATTTATAGAAAAAACTTAAATGACCACAATGATAAACTTCGTAAAGTCTTCTTGAGAGAAAACAACCTCAAGCTGCAGCCAGAGAAGTGCCAGTTCTTGAGGCCAGAAGTTGTTTACCTAGGGCACAAATGCTCTAGCGAAGGTGCTTTACCAGACCCCAGCAAAACGGCCTGCGTCCAGACATTCCCTGTTCCTAGAACAGTACGGCAAGTTCAGTCCATGCCAAGAAGCATTCCAAAGCATTAAAAATGCTCTAATTTCCCCACCACTTTTAATCTATCCAGATTTTTCTAAATCATTCAATCTTACAACGGACGCCAGCAACGAAGCCTTAGGCGCTGTGCTTTCCCAAGGAGAAGTGGGAAAAGACCAGCCTATGCAAGCCGAACGCTAAACAAAGCCCAGAAAAATCACTCCACAATTGAAAAGGAGTTATTGGCTATAGTCTGGGCCACTAAGAATTTCCGATGATACCTTCAAGGCAGGAAATTTACGGTCTATACTGACCACACGCCTCTCAAAGGTGTCTTTCATGTTAAAGACCCGACATCCCGTTTGGTGAGATTTCACCACAATTTATCAAAATTCGATTATACCATCGAATACAAACCAGGGAAGTATAATACCAATGCGGATGCATTAAGCCGCATTCCACAAGTATTAAACGAAGACTATACAGGCAACACCTTAACGGTACAAGCCCAAGTCCATCGCACTGTGGACTCTGATATGGAGGAAAACAATTCCCCAAATAAACAGAAAACCAAGAAACCCGCTCATTGCTTCGCCGTGACCAGAGCTCAAAAACAGAAAGTCCAAGAGTCCAATACGAGCCCCAGCGCTGAAACACAGCCCACGGCAGCGGAACATAAAGAATATGAACCCCCAAAGGCGGAAATACAACCCCCTGCTACGCTTGAAAAAGATATAAGTCCAGTCAAGGCACCTGAGATAATCACGAGCCCCAAGGAAGTCCAAACAATCCTAAAGGATTATCACGACTCTCCTTTCGGCGGCCATCAGGGTGTCATTAAAACTTATAAAAAAATAAGACGCAAGTATTGGTGGAGACACATGCTTAGCGATATAAAGAAATACATAAAAAAATGCCCTAAGTTCCAAACAATGAAAGCATCTCCACAATTCAAGGTGCCAATTGTAATAACGGACATCGCAGAACAACCTTTCGACAAGGTTTACCTCGATATAGTTGGTCCACTAGAAGAGACCATATCAGGTAATAAATATATCTTAACTTTTCAAGATAATCTTACCAAATTTGTCGATTGGTACGCCATACCTAATGGAGAAGCAGTAACGGTGGCGCAAATCTTTTTCAATGAGATTGTCACGCGCTATCGCATTCCAAAGAGAATAGTCACCGATCAGGGAACTAATTTCCTGAGTTAGCTATTCAACAAGGTCTGCAAACTCCTAAAGGTAAAGAAGTTACAGACTTCCTCATACCATCCACAGTCTAATGGAGCACTAGAGCGTGCCCATAGACCATTAATCGAATATCTGCGTACAATCGTAGATGAAAATCCTAAAACATGGGATCAATTCCGACGAACCGCTGCATTCGTATACAATAACAGTGTACACGAGGGTACTAATTTAACCCCAATGGATTGCCTTTACGGCTTCACAGCGGATGTCCCATCTAACCTAAAACGGGATCCTGAACCCGTTTACAACCACGAAAGTTATTACCATATGCTAAAGTACAGATTACAAAAATCATATGCCACGGCTCGTAAAAATCTCCTAGCCAGCAAACAACGCTCGAAGGTATATTACGACAAAACAGTCAGGCCTCTCACTTTCCACTTAGGAGACAAAGTCCTCCTCAAAAGTGAGAGTAGGAAACATAAACTGTCTCAAATATGGGTTGGACCATATCTGGTAATCCATGTACCCAGTCCAACAAACACTACCATAAAAATAGGCAAGCGACAGGTTGTAGTACACAACAACCGTTTGACACCCTATTACGAGTAGTATACTGGTACATACACCTTTAGAAAATAAGTTCCGCTGAAAATAACAATTTCGCCAGTTAAACTAACAACTACCTACTTAAAGGTTCCGCACTCGGAATTATTCCCTATGACTCACGAAGTCAACCCTTACCTAAATTTTATTTAAATCAAAAAAAATAAGCTAAATAAAAGTACCCATATATGCGTTGTTACTTATAACAAAATAAAAATAAATCGGGACATATAACAAATAAACTTTTTTTTTAGTAGCTATAAGTAAATTAAACGTTTTACCAGTAAAATTTTTTTGGAAAAAGTACAATGCTCATCGATTTAAGAGCTCATAGAGAAGTTGATGAAATTTAGCATGCTCTAACTTACACTCCCCACCTTGTTTTGGTAGTTAAGAGTGAATTAAAATTTTTTTTCTCTCCAGTACAATTTTGGTGAGAAAGTACAATGCTCTTGACACTAAAAACCCTACTGTATATTTACGAGATTCAACATGAATTTTTATGTTTCTCTGATTCTGTTCTATCTCGTCTTCCTTTTAGCAAGTAAGCTCCCAATAGACAAACTATCAACCGTCCAATTAAGCAATACTATATCTGAATATTATATGCGATTTAGTATGACTCTCTGACTAATGAAGCCTATCCTTCATTTTCTGCAGACAATGAAGCACTTATTTATGTTAACGTGCTGTCTCCATCTGACAATGGGACAAATAGCAGCGGATCCCTACACCATAAGCCCCCTAAACAACACGGGAGTACTGTATGAAGATCTGGGAAAACGACGAGTTTACCACAGCGAATGGAATGTTTTAACGGAAATCAACCTGATGGAACTGGACAACCGAACGCTTATGGCAGAGCAGGCGGAAAATTTAGTATACCGACTATGCTCAAATCGTTCTCAAACGGATGAGCTATGCCTGGTTCTACAAAAACACGTTCATTCACTCTTGGAAAATATCAAGAGAAGAACAAGTGTCATTCGGGAAGAGGTTCCACTATCAAGATCAACTAGATCTATCTTCGATGGAATAGGGAATGCAATGCACTACCTATTCGGGACCATGGACAGCACTAATGAACAAGAGGTATATAGTCGACTTGAGGACGTCGAAACAAACACCAAAGCACTAGCCGACCTGGAAAGACAACAGATCAGTGTAGTCAAAACTACACTACAGCAGATCCAAAAGCCGTTGACATCCCTACAGGAAAGACAGCGTCAAATAACTCACCAGGTAAATATCATGCAAAATATCACCGATGAATTGCTGATGAGACAAATGAGGCAGGAAATAATCTCTAGCCTCAATTTGCAAATTGTAGATATTGAGTATAGGCAGCAAGCCTTACTCGATATAATAGTTGCCAGCAAAAATCATCAACTGCACCCGCTAGTGGTGTCTCCCAAAACTAGAAATATACCACAAATCCCATGCTACTTGTCTAGATGCCCAAAACTGTCTATCTCTATTATATCAAACAGCCGAGACAAAAGCTCAAGACAGATTAGTAATTCGAATACAACTTCCGATTTTTAATCTACCACAAATGAAGTTGTATCGAATACACAGGTTCCCCATACACGTTAATAAAAAACAATCTTTGGTACCTGAAATAGAGTACTCGCACGTAGCACACCAAGTACAGACACAGGATATTCTATTGTTAAAACCACAAACTCTTAGGACCTTTAAAAAGATCACACAAAACTCAAAGGAGGACACTTTCATCGCTAAGCTGGGCATCCTCATAACAAAGGCTGCGATGTCTAAGGAATGAGTAGTGAAGCTCTCTTTAATCCATTAAAGGAAGAGCCTCAGTGTCAATTCAGAGCACAAATACCTCCCAGAGACCTACTTATTAAACTAAGTAAACCAAATTCTTGGATATTCTCGTTGATAGAGCCAACCATTGTACACCTTCAGTGTACCCAACAATTCCTAACTTCCAAAATAGAAGGCCAAGGGATAATAACTATCAACCATCCCTGCCAATTACAAGTGGGATCGCAAATCCTACACTATGAGGCAGAGAATATCCAAAAATTAAGTCTCAGACAGCCTAATTATTTCCCAAATACGGCCTCTTTAGAAAGAATAGTGAACCAATTTCTGAACATAACTAATGAGTCGAAAATACAAAATATTAAAACAGAACTATATTCAGGAGATGATACAAATAATCTTATCCTGAAAGGTACCCAGTCATTAAAATAGCTGGACAAAAAAATAATAAACATAACGCCTCACTTAAGTCACCACCCTACACATGTACTAGCAACAACTTCAATTTCCCTAACTGGTGTTGTCACCACATGTATGGTGCTATACCTAGTCGCCAAATGGCTAGCCCCATTTATTAAAAAATATCGCTTACGCAAATCTGAAAGAAACCCAGAGGCGGAGGGACAAATCGAACAAATCGAACAAATCGAAATAATCGAACCTATCCCTCTCAAAAGGACACGCACCCTACCACCCACAAAGTCGGTACAAGTGGTATAAAATTTCCACTTCGTAAGGTCACTCGTTCTAACAGGTCACTAGCTAACAACCACCAGCCGACACTTAAAGTAGGTAGAAGCAAAGGCACTAGTAGTATTACAAGTATAATGTAAATCTCAAAAGGAGAGAGAATAAAACAAACAAGAAAAATGTAAAACATAACAAAATAAACAAATAAATATAGATATTATTAGATATTATTATATGATTATTATTAGTAAGTAAAGGTAAGATAAATTAATACCAACCGTAGAATAGGGTTTACTATATACTATAACCCTAATTAATCAAAAGAAATTTTATTTAAGGACAGTGTATAGCTCCTAGCATATTATAGATATGGTGTCAAAAGCACTTACGTATATACATAGCGACAGAAATTTTTAGAAAACATAATATATATGTATATAGATATTGCTTTCACTAGAGAATTAGTAATAAATCATAGAAATAACAATAACAAAATATATTAATCAAATAATATTAAGCTAACAACACCAATCTAGTATAAAACTAAAACTTAACAAAAACTAACACTAGATTAGGGTATCACATACTATTAGTATTAAATAAGTTTAAAATATAAAAAAAAAACAACTAAAAATTTTAACAACAAAAACAAATAAAGCACAAGGAATTTTTTATATATGATACAAAAATTTCATGTAAAATAGGGCACAGCAAAGTAGTGGAAACGACCAAGTATTCGCAAGGGGTTGGGACCGCACCCAGCCAAATAAATTTTTCCCCTTAGAGCTATTCCTCTCCAAAGAATAGCTCTCTTTTTCACAGGGGGAAGGTTTGTTGTATACACAACATTCAATAAAAAAACTGCGGATTCATAAAATCCCTTATAAATAAAAATAAGGAAAAAACGGCACATTCCTAAAGAAAAATTAAAATCAAGTCATGAAAAGGGTCCTATAAGCTAGTCACACTTAACAACGTGACCAGCTTATTATTCACACGCAAAGAAAGTTGCATGAGCAATTTCTTTGCATGGCCCACTTGAAAAAGGCGACAAATAAAGTCGAATTCCATGACAAATCTTACCCTCAGTAAGATTTGTCAGCATAAAATATAAATTCAATCGCGCAACAAAGTAATGAAAAGATAAAAGCGACGCGAGAATTCAAGTGCGCAACAATGTAAGAAACGATAAGACGACGGGTTGGTGGCTCGATATTTATGAAAATATCGGGTTTCACCTCCGTCCGGCGAGAAATTTTTGTGGGCATGATTAAACATGCCCAACGATAATATATTTTCTCAGGATAGGAATGCTAATTAAGCATTTTCCTATTCTGACTGCCGAGACTTAATTAATGAAAAATTAAAAGTCGAATCAGAGTTCGTTTTAAAACCTCGACGGGATAGCTCGCTGATATTATTCGTCTCGCCGGTCAATTGACTATCCTATTAAGAATATTGTTTCAGTTCTTAGAAAGATTTTCAGTTTTTATAAAGAAGTAAAAAGACGGTTCGCTTTTAAGAAACTCGCCGGTCAATTGAATTATTCGTCTCGCCGGTCAATTGACTATCCTATTAAGAATATAGTTTCAGTTCTTAGAAAGAGTTTCAGTTTTTATAAAGAAGTAAAAATACGGTTCGCTTTTAAGAAACTCGCCGGTCAATTGATTTGATTAATAATAATCTATTAAGAATATAGTAACCTTGCAACGGGTCTCATCGCGAATTTTATATATTAAAAAACAGATTGGAGTTTTAAAAAGATAAAATAAAATTATATGGTGAAGGGTACTGGTTCTAACCCCGGTGTAGCTTTGGTCGCACGACACAAGTGGCTGGACAATTTTTAATTTGTATAATAAAAGAAAAACGAAAGCTAGTGTATAATCATAATAGTGAATAAAATATAAAAGTACAAATAGGAAACAACTCAAGGTTATTTTAATTTGTCAAATCCCGGTGTTAAAGTGACTACGTTAAAAGGTGCCCGATAATACGCAACATCGTTACCCACAATAAAGTGTTTAGTTAGTAAATTTCTTATTATAGTCGTTACCCGTAATAAGAATATTTATTGTAGTAGTTACCCACAATAAAGTGTTTAGTGTTAGTAAATTACTTATTACAGTCGTTACCCGTAATAAGAAACTTTATTGTAGTCGTTACCCACAATAAAGTGTTTTATTAGTAAATTTCTTATTACAGTCGTTACCCGTAATAAGAATCTTTATTTTAGTCGCTATTCAAATACATCTCTCAATCTAGTCGCAACCCAGAACAAGAAAAATTTATTTCAACTGTCAACCAAACAAGGTGTTAGCCTGTTAATTTAAATTCACAACACTAGGAAAAACCACTAAGAAAAAATTACCAAGTTAATCACTGCACTGCCAAACTGAAAAAGTGATCGAGTCAAGTTAAATTGCTGTTTATATAGCCCTTGCTTGCACACGACACCAATGATGGAGTAGAAAAGGCGCATGATCACTACTAGAGATAAAATATGCATAGCAACTAACAAAAATGCATAGTAACAAGAAATTTAAAGCAACCCATGCTTCTGTGTTAAATTGAATTCTGTATATTTGCAAAAAATGTTATCTCTATCACTGATGAGCCAAGACTCTTTTGCCTTGACTTGTGTGCGTCGATCTTTAGAGACGACCAACGGTGCTTGAACCGTGGTCTTGTTGATAGAGTAATTAGTGCTTGTACTAATACTCACTGTGTTGAGATAACGAAGATTACCAAAATGATTATTTTGGTATGAATCAAATCAACGGTGCTTGTACCGTGATTTTGTTGTGGGAGCAAAAATTGCTTGTACTGATACTCCAGTTGTTTTGGATGGTTATGCTCTTGGCAGCCTCACCAAGAGAAAAGAAAAATAAGCTTGTTTCTTCCAAAATTACTCAACGAAACTAGTTTTATTCCAACAATTCACCTTTTTTATATAACAAAAAAACTCTTGCCTGCGATCTTATTCTAACTTAGCTAAATCCATTGAAAAAGCTTAGCATGCAATATTTTCCACCCTGGGAAATAAATTTTTCACAAATTTACTAGATGGAAGTCAAGAAATTTTACCTTGAGGGTGTTGAATGGCCAGACGTAATGTGAGCTGCTCAAGCACTGCAACTGGTCAGAAGTGTTTGTGTTGCATTTATGCTGCTTGTTTGCAATAAAAGAATTATGAAAAAATGAACATCGTGAGAAAGTGAAATTGTTTAGAATATTTATTCTGCTTGTGAGAAATCTGGACCATTTAAGAATGCCCAAATGTTAACAATCACATAGAGAAGAAGTTCCCGTTCGATAGTACTTATAATGATGATAGAGTTGCAAATTGATCTGCCTGATTTGATTGTATTTGTGCCATGCATTATATGCTACGTGATAATACATGCTTTGGTTAGTTGTTGTACCTATTTTTGGGAAAATTTGTATTTAGATTGAATTTGTTTTGCTTTTAGAGCTGAATTTTAGCATGGTATTTTTGCATATGTTCTTTTCTCAGCAATTGTTTTTAGCACGAATCTAATTGCTTCAAACATATGATAAGAATTTTAATTTGATCTGCTCAATGAAGCCATCTTGTTGTATTGTATTTGTGCAATGTGTTATGTAGATTACAAATACATGGCTTTGTTAAGTTGTGTACCTGGTTATTGATTAAGAGTAATCAAATTAGATTTAATTTTCCTAAAAATTTGATGCTTTGTTTTCAGGATGTTTTCCCTTTAAAAGTAATCGGTAAAAACAAAAATATTTTCGAACCGATTTGGTTCGAACATACTGCCCCCTTGTTGAAAGGCTGTAATGTCTTTCAAATACTCTCATGTAAATTATGTTAATATATGTACAGATGATAAAAAAGGAGGGATTTGTATGCACTGAAGTTTTAATAAGAAAACTTATTCAGACAAACAAAAAAAAAAGGGGAAGGAGATGAGCGAATTGCAACTGGTTAACCAAAAAGGTTCGCTTTGTATAATAAAAGATGTTTCACTTTCAAATTCATCGTTTTGAGCTAGCTTAATTAGCAGTTGTTTTGCCTGATTAATCTCAACAGGTTGGAGTATGGAATTATTGCGGTGAGTTTTGGGAACTGTATTGAGGCAGTGTTTGATAAATCTTAGACAGTAAGCCATGACTCGATGCAATTTAACAAACGTTGGGAATCTACTAAAAAGTTCATTCGTGTTTTACTGAGTAGTAGATAAACAACTTACTCGCTTTTGTTCAGATTCTATGTTGCTTTCCGTAACAGGTAATGATTGAGGCCACTTTTCTTCAGGATTCATCAGCCACTGAGGTCCATGCCAGCATAATTGATGGGAGCTTAATGAAGCAGTTCAATTCCCCTACAGTTGCAGTCGGCAGCATTCTCATTAGAACGCACGTGATGCCATGACTGTATATCAGTTAAATTTTGGATTTCTGCAATCCTATTAGCAAAAAAGTTTTGTACTTGTTTGGATGCTTGAGGATCCACGATTGAACAATAGTGGAATCTGTTCAAGCGAATATGGGGATCTTAGTAAGATTTAGATCGGTTCTAACTCGACCAATGAGTGGAACGAAAAGTATGGCGCCGCATAACTCGAGACGAGGAAGCGTAATAGGTTTGACAGGGGCTAGTTTGGATTTCTCAATAACTTAATTCACATGGACGTTTCTTTCTTGATCAATACCCCTGATGTAAACCGCAGCCGAATACGCTTGATTGGATACATCGGAAAATCCGTGTAGCTGGCATGTTGAAAAATCACTAGTGGTGGATATCCAACGTGGTATAAGAATAGAGCTAATGCGACATAGCTTTTCTTTGAATTGTAGCCAGTGCATATGGATATGTGAAGGTATCGGCTCGTCTCAGGAGCATCCCGAAAGCCAGAAGGTTTGCATCACAATTTTGGTTGCAACTATGATCGGAGATATCGAACCTAGTGGATCAAAAAGTGTAGCAATTTCTGACAACTCAGAACGATTTGTAGAAATGCGATCTGCGAATTGTTTATATTGCAAGGTGAAATGGTCAGTTCCTGGGTGTCAATGTATTCCCAGGGTTTTTACAGATTCATCACTTGCTAACCGTAATGGAAGTTGTACTTCCCTATGTTTTTCCGGAATGCTTGATAGGAGATCCGATGAATTGCTTGCCCATTTCCTTAGGTTGAAGCCTGCTGACGACAAAATATTAATCATCTGCGGTTGTATCTCCAAGGCTTCATCGATGGAATCTGCTCCAGGGAGCAGATCATCAACATAAAAATCACGCGGTATAATTTTGGCAGCTTCATCAGTTGCTAATTGGTGAAGGTCCTTGATTGCTAAATATGGAGCTGGGCGTTGTGCCAAATGTGACCGTGGTTAACTTATAATCTCTGATGCTTTCGCTGGGATTATTTCTCCAGATTATCCGCGGAAAATTTTGATCTAGAGGTTGAATCATTCGGTACATTTTCTCTATGTCGGCTGACATAGCGTATTTATTTTTGCGCCATCGAAGTAATGTTGAGAAAAGCTCAGATTGCAGTACTGGACCCGTATGCAACTGCTCATTTAAACTTTTCCCATTGGTGGAGTTAGCCGAGGCATCAAAGACGACTCGAACCTTGGTTGTAGTGCTACCCTTGATGACGGCTTGGTGAGGAATATAATAATATTTATCACGACTGGCTTCTTTATCAGCCAGTATCATGTGCCCTAATGATTTATATTCGTTGATGCAAGCCTTGTATTCCTAACTAAGCTCAGGGTTTTGTTGCAATTTGTGCTCTAGACAATAAAATCTTCGTAGAGCCCTGCCACGAGAGTCGCCTTAGCTGGGACGTTCATTTATAAAGGGCAAGCGGACTTCGTAACGGCCCGTTGCGTTTCTATGGTGGGTTTTTTTTATAAAACTCTTCACAATCGCGGTCTACCTTAGACAGTTTTCGTCCTGGAGTAACTTCTTCAGTTTTCCAGAACCTCCGCAAAAGTTTCTCGAGAGAAGACTCTTCCTCGTAATGAGCATTTACTGTTAAGGTGGACGCTGTGGAAATTGTGTGAATGTCCTTTAAATTGCCGAAAAGGATCCAACCTAAGCTGCTGCTTTGTGTTATTGGTGTACATGGAGGGCCTTTTCGCAACCCTTCTAAAAGGTTTTCTCCATAAATGTCTGCTCCTTAGAGTAGGTCGACTTTTCCTGGCTTGAAAAACAGTGGCTCTGCGAGTTTTAGGCCATGTGCGTGGCTCCATTCCTTGCTTAGAATCGTGTACGGAGGCAGAATGTCCTTGATGGTGTTCACGATAAGGGTATTTATAGTGGTTATATTATTCGAGGTTGAATAAGAGTGAATGTTTACTGATGCTTGTTTGCTAACACTCATAGCTTCTGACTTTCCTAAGCCAGTGATTTGCAGCGATGTGTTCATAGTGGCCAATTGCAGCTTGCGTGCAGCAGCGTTTGTTATGAAGTGACTTGAGAGCCTGACTTTAAGCAATGCTGTGGCAAGCAAGGCTTGTGTAGTTCGCATTGTTTGATTCGCGTGAAGCGTTTGAATTGATCCGTTGGATGTGGAAGGCGAGTTACAAGGTTGTACTTGTACGTGTGGGTTGTCTGTTTGTTTAGGCGAACCCTGCGGATTTGTGATATGCCTATGAAGTAAGGAATGATGTTTCTTTCCACATCGCTGGCATGTAAACTTGTTGGCGCAATATTTTGCATTGTGGCTTTTTGAGAGGCAGTTAATGCACAGCCGATTTGACGTGACAATTTTGAATTTTGAATCAACGTCCAATTTAATAAATTCGGGGCATTTGAATAATCGATGCTGCTCTTTACATATTATGCATCTGTCGCCAGATGATGCAAAGTAAGTTGATGCTCTTGGTATTTGAGCTGATTTATTGACTGAATTTGGTTTTGCGTCTGAGATTGCTTCGTGAGTTCTAAATATTGTCTCTAGAAACGTCTTCAAAGATTCAAGGGTAGGCAGTTCATCTGCACTGTTTACCTCTTGTTTCCATAAGCGATGAGTTTCTGCTGGCAAGCACTGCACTAGCATATAAATCAAGATTGTATCCCAGTGTTTAGTGGGGACTTCTAATGCTTCGAGTTCGTATATACATTCAGAAGATTTGTCCAGCACTGTTTTCATAGCCCTGGCTGACTCTTGTGTTGCTTTAGGTAAATTGAAATGAATTTTTAGCTGAGCATTAATTAACACTCGCTTGTTGTAATACCTGTTAAGCAATATCTTCCATGCGCTATCATAACTCGAGTTGGTCATAGGAAGTTGACGCAATAAGTGTTCTGCTTCTGCAGAAACACTTGATTTCAAGTAATGAAATTTATGCACGGGTGATAGCGCAGAATTTGTATGAACTAAGGAATGGAATAGATCGTGAAACGAGCTCCATGACTCATATGACCCAGAGAATTTGGCAATGTGATGCTAGGTAATCTCAGAAAGGAAGAAGATTCACTATCCGTGTTTGGCTTTGATTCTTGTGTTCCGGATGCATCCAATGCATATCTAATAATACCTAGGAACGTGTAATATTTATTTTCCACGCTTAATAATAGATCGTCTGTAAAATAATTGTATTTCTCTAGTTCACTATCATCCAGAGCTTACGTAGCTTGGAGAGCTGAATAACGAAGAGTCTTAAAGTCTGTCCACATTTCGCCTAAGGCGTCCAGTCGCTCAGAAAGAAGCCCTTTTGTTCGTTTTTCTACATCAGTTTGGTTGTAGTTATTGAACGATTTTTCAAATATTTGTGCAGAGATGGCTTAATTGGCGAAAAGTTTTTGAAGTGCGGCCATGATTGACAGACTGAGAATATATACCACTAGACTTTAAATTTGGCTGCGAAGGACCATAAAATGTACTGCCCGTAGTCAGATGGTACATGCAATATTGAACAATGTGGTGAAAATTGATGCCTTTGGTATAAAGTTAGTGGTTCTATTCGCTTGTCTACTAATTCTACACTTCAATATCAAACTAGAGTTTTAATAATTAATAAATTTAAAATAGAAATTATCCAATTTATCAAAAACGTAATGAATGTAAAATATATGGTATATAACTAATATGATAATTCTGTTGCAATAAACTTTGTACTCACCTGATCTATGTTTGGCAGTTGATTCATTTGATTTGAATAATTTTTAACTGAGGTTTGAGATTGGGATATTCTTCATTCTGGTCGATACCCGGAATAAAGCGAGGTGAGTAGATCTTACTGCAGTCGAAACCCACAGAGAATCTTTATTGCAGTCGTTACCCCACAACAAAGTGTTAGTTAGTAATTTTCTTATTACAGTCCTTACCCGTAATAAGAATCTTTATTGTAGTCGTGACCCACAATAAAGTGTTTCATTAGTAAGTTTCTTATTACAGTCGTTGCCGTAATAAGAATCTTTAATGTAGTCGCCACCCACAATAAAGTGTTTAGTTAGTATATTTCTTAATACAGTCGTTACCCGTAATAAGAATCTTTATTGTAGTCGTTACCCACAATAAACTGTTTTGTTACTAAATTTCTTATTACAGTCGTTACCCGTAATAAGAATTTTTATTGTAGTCGTTACCCACAATAAAGTTTTTAGTAAGTAAATTTCTTATTATAGTCGTTACCCGTAATGTTGTGGCCCGTCTGCTGGTACACGAAGCAAGAGTATGGCAGGTGTACGGGTAGTAAAGTAGCAAGCAATAGCGGAACACATTACTTCGCACAGTAAGGTATCCGCTTATTGCTAAATAATGTGATGATTGTTTACATTACCAGCGGCAGTGGGGGTTATTATTTTGTTGTTCTTAAGCTTTTAAGCGGCTTAATTCTCCCTCGTTTTCAGGTTTTAACAAATCAATTTTTTTTTAGATATATTGCAGACAAATAGACGTGTTAAATTATTTGATGTGAAGATAAAGCAAAAAGTGTGTGAGTCAGTGAGTGGCGTATAATTGTGGAATTTCATGTGTGATTTTATTTTGTAAAAAACTAATAATTTGAAGACGTTTTTTCTATTTTCGTGAGCAATAAAATTTTCAACACCACATTTTCGTAGTGGCGTTGATCGTTAGTCTGGGTATTCGGTGTATAATAATAATGTAAAAATCTATATATACATAAAATATATAATATTGATAATTGTATAGTATCGTTTACGGTTCTCGTTATCAACATTTAAATTAGAGATCACGAGTACCGGGATTGATCGTATATATATAATATAAAGTCAAATGTATCGGTTGTCATAAGTATTTAATCTTGAGTGGCAGTTAGAAGTGATATTTAAGTGCATTGTGTCGAGATAGTAATATCAGTGATCAGATAATCTTCGGGTTCAGAGAATATAAATGTTATCAGGAAGGAGTAATGTACTGACAAGGGAGGAGCTAATTAAATTCGAGGCTTAGAAAAAAGAATTGAAGAACAGAACGGAAAAATTAAATGAATGTCAAGTAAAGCGTTAAAAGATAAAGAAGCAATTGGAAGAAACGGAAGAGAATGCAGCGGAATTAGAAAAAGGATTTAACAGTTAGTCGATTACTGTCAGAAAATGTTCGCGACCAGGGGAGCACTAATTGACAATAGAAATAAACAGACAATAGAGACGAAGATCAACGGAGGCGGCCTGATAAAATACAATATGGCCGATGCACATGATAAAATTATGGAAATGGTGTCTAAATAAGTACCAATGCTCTCTGGGGAAAGATCTGCATAGTTAGCGAAAGAAGTGCATCGATTTCAGAGCTATTGTAAAGACCTATACGACCGGCTGGAAACCGCAGAGCAAGGCATCTTTATGAAGTGTGTGAAATATCGACTGACAGACGATGCTTACTATCTGATAAGCTGTGAAGAGCCAAAGGACTTGGAAGCATTACAAAAGTCAATCAAAGCCGCTTATATGCCACGCATATCGTTCAGCGAGCTACGGACAGAGTTGCTAGCATGTCGACAAAGGCCAGGAGAAGGGTTCCGAGAGTTTGCGGACAAAATGAAAAAGAACTGTTGGATCATATTAAAAGTGATGTTTCTGCAAAGTACCCAGGTAAAGATGAAGGATTACTGGCGGAGTTGGAAGCGGATGCAATAATCACATTTAAAGCTGGAGTAAGAAATCAGGCTATTCAGATTCAGCTAACAGGACGAAAGTTTGATTCATTAGAAGCCATGCGTGAAGTAGCGGAGTTTTACGAAAAGCATGCGATAAGACTTCAGCGCATGGTACCAAAGAATAAAGATTTTCTACAGGAAGGAGGGAACAGCGACTACTTTAACCGAGATGTACCTGCACCTCACCAAAAACCTTTCTCTTCATTAAAGCCGATTCACACAGAATCGTACAGAGGATATCCTAGAAAAGCATATGGATACAGACTCAGTCATTGCTTCAAGTGCGGCCAGAAGGGACATTTCGCGAGAGAGTGTCACAAGCAGCCCCTCTGTGCAGAATGCCAGCAATATTGGCACGAAGCGTCCAATTGCCGAACACATCATGTCGTCAGAGTCGCAGATATTAAAGAAGGCGTTGTTGAAAGAATCCATCCAGGAGGCGAAGGCTTTACTGCCAATTTTGCCGAACACGGGATCACTATACAGCAAACTGCCCGAAGAAATACTTAACAGAAAAGGACAGTGAAAAATCAAATTCCCAGAATAAGTTTATCATCACAGTTCCATCGGATATATCATTACAAGGTAAGTTAAAGCTTTTAATAGATACTGGATCTTCATGTAGCATAATTAAAGTTAAAAGCATAAAGAGGAATACACCCATACAGACATATCGCAAAATTGTTATTGGAGGACTGTTCGGAACCGCTAGGAGCTCCATTGGCACTTGCGAGGCAAGGCTGCAGATAGGCAACAGCCAGCATGCCTGCAAATTTAACGCCATTAGTGATACGGACTCAATTCCAGCCGACGGTATACTCGGAATGGATTTTCTCGGTAGGAGAGCTATCATCGACTGCATAAATATAAAGCCGTGGATACAAGACAAGGCACGGGAGAAAGTGATTCTTGTGAAGTTTCGCAGCTTGTACACAAGTCGGACCCACAGCTTGGCTAAATAGCAGTCAAGGAAATCCATTTCCCGCCAGGATTAAGAAGAAGAAGGTCAACACGACAGAAAACATGGTATCAGGAGTTTATAACCGACAATCAGAATTAAAAAATACGTCACTTAATGTCGACAAAACGTCCCGACATGCAGATAAAAGAGTACCTATATTGGCTCCTATAACCGAGGAATTAAGCGTACGGTTGACCAGACAACACAGGTATAACGTACATAGCGGAAATAGTCGGAAGAATGGGCGCGAATTCGTGAGAATTGCTAATGCAGAAGCCTATTTTGTCAAAGACCCAAATTCTATGCATGGACAAGCGCAACCACGTAAGCTTTCCAGACGACCTGGATGGGACCATAAGGGTAACTACTACTTCCATTTGCAACAACGGCGATCTCAGAGGATGCCACGTAGGGGTAAGTTAAAGTTACCAAAATATATTTATCAAACATATACGGTAGCACCGATTCGTAATAGAACCGACAGGAAAAATTTTACTTCAAACCCCAACGGTATGCACATGGTAAGTAACGGTTATGACCCAGGATTCCGGGGACTTAACCAAAGAAATTTGCAACAAATTCCCTCTAATTTCAGAAGAAATTTGATGAGCTGAGTTTGATGAGTCTGTGGCGAGAAAGAATATGAAAGGAGGTATAAACGTGACCCCTGTATATAGTTTAAGTGGAACAATCGTCGAATCGAGAGTGTGGGGGGGGGGGGGGAATAAGGAGCACTTGAGAAAATTCAGCTTTTCACCGTCGACACCGACTTTCTTAAATATGAGGTTAATTGTAAAGTGAAGAATCTGAAAGTTTCAAAGAAGTTTAAGTAACGAAGAACATAGGAAATCAAATGAAAAGCATTTGAATTATCTACAAGGTCTCACTGAGTGTCACAGGTGAGGTCGAATATAAAAGTGAAGGTTATATAACGGAAAATTTAAGATAGATAGCCGAATAAGTTAAAGGAACTAACATGCCGAATATGCTATGCAGTCTTAGAAAGAACGTTACAGGGCTTTCAATAGAGCAAAGGTATCTTTTTTATGTATCGGTGGACTCCCAATACATATAATTGGGAGAACTCCATCATGCATATTGAAATGGTATAAAAATAGAAGTCAAAGATCATTAGAGTGCACAAAGGCATGTGAAGACGTTCAGCACGGTTAAAGTATACAATGAGCATTATATGCAATAAGCTCAACAGTATAACCCGCCAGTTTACTTTACCCGGAATCTCGCTATTGGAAACACCTTCCAAAACTTTCGAAGAGAGCAGTCGCGTAAGCGAATAGGACAGCAATTATGGTCTATCTGTGGGATGGAATCATAGCCAAACATCTGTAGGCACTCGTACACACCTACGAGGCCGTTCGTTCTGAGATCAACCAGGAACACCCAAACTACGAAACTGGAATAACACCTTGAGAACAAAGGATCCGAATGGCATCAAGGTAATTGTTCATACAATCCAACGAGCCCACTGCCGTTAAAAACTTGCTCGTGCAGCTGGAAAGGTCAGTGTTACGGAAATAGACAGTAGATATTTTGGTAAATAGGTAGCTTCTGGAAATCTGTAGTTTGGAAAAATAAATTATAGGTGGTATGAAATAGAAACAATAATTGTGAAGATTAGATGTAGCATAAGATAGAAATAATAATTGTAAAGCTTAAAATTAGAGATGATAAAAATATCACAAGAAATAAATGAAAGAATATCTTGTATATATTATGTATGGTAATAAAAACTGTGATCAATATGTTGTTATAGGAAGATATGAATGTACTAACAATAGGATGGATGAATTAAGAAACTAAGGTGTTGAAAGAGAAAGAAACTGAAATGTAGTAAATTATATAGATGAAAATGTGTTTAAAAAGAAAAATTTATATTGGGTAAGAACTTCAAGGAAGAAACATGTGAATAATTAAAATAAATAAATAAAATTCGTTAAAAGGAATATAAGACATGTATTACATAGAGGCGTTTGTAAAAAAAAAACATGAACAGGAATGCAGTCATAATGAATGTATGTAAACAAAAAAAATTTCAATAAAAAGAATATTTAAAGTACGTGTATATAATCTAAAAGAAAGAGTGGTAATAGTAAAAAAAAAAAAGAGAAAATTATGTAAAGACAAAAACAGAATTGTCAGGCAAGCTATAATTTTATTAAGGTATAAATTAAATTAAATTTAATTTAAAAAATTGTAAGTCCAACAGCCTTTGATTGGATAACCCAAATGAACACACCGGACCTAGTTCCTCTGGGAACTAGTTTTTTCCATGGGGGAGGTATGTTGTGGCCCAGTCTGCTGGTACACGGAAGCAAGAGCATGGCAGGTGTACCGGTAGAAAGTAGCATGCAATAGCGGATCACATTACTCCGCACAGTAAGGTATCCGCTTATTGCTAAATAATGTGATGATTGTTTACATTACCAGCGGCAGTGACTAAACATGCTACTTCGCATAGAGTACGGTCATTGCCCGTTTTGTTTAAAACAGCACAGCTGCTTGGTATCAGTGACATTGGCCAGTATTTTTCGTCATCGGTTGTAGAATGTTACCTCATAATAATTACATTATCTTGAGGGTCATGTTCTACTTCCGATTTCCGTGTGCAAGTTTTCGAGGTGCGCAACTGAATGTGGTGTGGTCAGTTCGGCTTACAATTAAACAGCGATGGGTCGGCGCTAATAGTTAGATTAAGTTAAACTTAAAGTTAAGTTAGTGATATCAGTGAATTAAATAAATGTAGTGATTTTGTTGAGAATGAAGTGTTTGATTACCTAGGGACACGACAGTAATAAGAATATTTATTGTAGTAGTTACCCACAATAAAGTGTTTAGTGTTAGTAAATTACTTATTACAGTCGTTACCCGTAATAAGATTCTTTATTCTAGTAGTTACACACAATAAAGTGTTTTATTAGTAAATTTCTTATTACAGTCGTTACCCGTAATAAGAATCTTTATTGTAGTCGTTACCCACAATAAAGTGTAAAGTTAGTAAATTTCTTATTATAGTCGTTACCCGTAATAAGAATATTTATTGTAGTAGTTACCCACAATAAAGTGGTTAGTGTTAGTAAATTACTTATTACAGTCGTTACCCGTAATAAGAATCTTTATTGTAGTCGCTACCCACAATAAAGTGTTTAATTAGTAAATTTCTTATTACAGTAGTAGGTGCAAAGTCCCAAAAACAATTAAACATCTTTCTTATTCCTCGGTGTCGGCCAGTTCTGGACAGTGGCAGTTTTCTCTGGATCTGTTGCGACGCCTTGAGCGCTTATTACGTGTCCCAGGAATATAACCTGTTGCATACACAACTGGCATTTCCTCGGAGATACCTTTAAGTTAGCTACTTTAAGACGCTCTAATACCAGGTATAGGTTTTGGAGCATCATTTCAAACGTCGGCCCATGCACGATTACATCATCTAAATAGACTAGGCAAGCTTGTGGGCATATTCCTCGTAGATCGACCTCCATCAGCCTCTGGAATGTTGCAGGGGCGTTAGTTAATCCAAAGGGCATTACACTAAACTCCCATAGCCCTTGTCCTGTTGTGAATGTAGTCTTTTCTCTATCACTGTCATTTACTTCGCATTGCCAGTATCCGTGGAGGCTTCCTTTTTCTTTACCAAAACCACTGGGGAAGCCTACTAGATGGTTGAGTAATGCCCCGTTCTTCCATTTCTTCCACTTCTGCTTCTCCTCGTTTAGCTAGCGGTAATCGTCGGGGGGGGGGGGGGGGGGTGTATAATGGGTTTATTATCACCGACGTCGATGCTATGACGGAGAATAGTTGTTCTTCCCAGGTCATTTCTAGATTGTGCAAAAACATTCTCGTGCACATACAGCGTTTGCTTCAAAACATTTTGCTGCTGCCTATCGAGATAGGGGGCTGCTCTTTCAAACAGTGTGAGTAGTTGTGATGACAAATCAGGCTTTTCTAAGTTATTTTCGAAGATATTTCTGATTACGGAAGAACATAACTCCGCCTGGGCAAGTAAAGTGTTACACTTAAGCTCAACAGAAGTCTGCCCAATATTAGCTACATCAACGGTTACGCAGCTATTATTGGTATGGCAAATACTGGGTTCAAACCGCAGATCGGGTGGAATATCTTTCAGCAGAAGCAAAACGGTCCTCTTATTCCCCAAGAATGGATTGCATAGCTGTATGTATCTGGTTGATCCGGCTGGAATGATGGAATCTCTCACAGTTCTTACTACAATGTTCGAATCGTTATCTCGAATCGGTATGCCTTCGTCCTCTATTTTTATACTGAAGTTTTCAAGATCTATCGTGCATCTATTAGCTGCCAAAAAATCCATACCCAGTATGCAGTCATGGAATATCTCAGCAACGTAAAAGGCTTGGTTCGCCCTGAAATTCCTGATGATCACAGGTAGCTCTACAATGCATTCTATCCGATTAATTTCTCCAGTAACGTCTCGTAGATATGTCAGACACGGCAGGAGTGACCGTTTGAGAGCTAAGCGTTTTAGAATTCTTGTATGCAGTACCGAATACGTAGCCCCCGTATCAACGATAATATTGCAGGGGGTCTCACCTACTAATCCCATTATTCTGATGGTATTGCAGATGGTACTTTGACTGAACGTGATAATAGGTGGGGCGTGTAGTGCCAAAGCGGAGGGGTCAATTAGCGTTTGTTGTTTAGAACTTGTTGGTAATGTGGTGGTATTGATTGCTGGTGGTGTGGTGGTGTTGATTGTTGGTGTAAATTTAACGTAGGTGCAGGTTTGCTGTGGAGCATTTGTGTTACTCACTGGTCCCTGCCACTAAAGACCAGCGCCGTTTAGTTTAAATTTTCGCATGCATTCCTTGAAATGTTGTCGGTTCGATGGATTTGCGGTATTTGGTTAAGGGATGATTGTTGTTGCGGCTGCTGGTGGACTATGGCTTGGCATGTAATCTGCCTACTTCGTTTACTTTCATCGTCCCGAGTAGTTTTGGAACTGTCATTATCGGATTGTACGTGAGGATCTAACACGTAAACGTTTATCGCCTTATTCGTAGGGTTCCCCTTGACTAAGTCGAATTCGACTCTATCGCCCGCTACCAAACTTGTTCTACAGCCTGACATATTCGACTTTAAAGAGGCAATGTGTATGAATGCCTCTCCGTTAGTTTCATCACATATTGTGAACCCGAATTTGCGAGGAGAATCAAACCATCTTATTATTCCTTGAAGACGCTGGGGAATTAACGGATGTACGATGTATTTGTCTCTCAGAGAGTTCTTCAAAATTTTTGGGGTATTGAATTTTGGCTGAGCTAGCGATTGCCCCTTTAAGCTAGCCCGTTGTCTTTTCCCAACGTCCACTTCGCAAAAACCATCTTCCTCTCTTTATTCTCTTCTCTTTCTGGAGATAATTCTCGCCTTGTTTGCCTCCGCTCCTCGTTAAGTGTAGTTGCCGTGGCCACTGTAAAATTCTTCCTTGCTGCTCGAGTAGCTCGCTGGTTAGCTTCTATTTTGCTGGCTCTTTGTACGGCTTCCTGCAGCGTAGATGGCTCAGCATCACGAACTTTTTCTTGTACATCTATATCTAAAATTCCATCAAGAAACTGGTCCCGAGCGAGGCGATCCCTAGCATTTTCTGTACAGTTCGGCAAGGTGAGGGAAGTAAGTCTAAGGAAATCATTTGAAAATTCTGAGAAGCTCTCGCCGCTTTTCTGTACTCTGGTGCACAGTTGTCGATGTGTCACTATCTGTTGATGGTCTGGACTAATTTTCATTCGCAGCGCTTCGCTCACTCTATCGTAGTTGCTTCTCTCCGTGCGTGACAAAGATTCGTAATAAGCCAAGGCATGGCCTCTTAAAACTGATGCCAGGTAAAGGACCTTGGGGTCGATGGTACAGTCATTCATCTGCGAGATCGCATCAAAGTGAATCTCGTATCGACTCCAAGGAATCTTTCCATCGTAATCAGTTAGTGCTATTGTTTACCTTGTTTGAACCTGCAGTGGGTATCCTACAGGATGTTTGTGGAGCTAGTATTTCATGGCGTTGACAATCATCCAATCCAATAGGCACTGCATTTCTAGATCTCCTGGGAGTCTAACTTGATTCTTCCGTCGATTTCTGCCCGTCTATGACAGAAGGGGTCGTGGACTGTGCGCTGGGTTGCCCAGAAATAGCCTCGATCGAGTCCAGTTGAGGATTGGTATCCTCAGGGATCTCTTGAAACAATTTATTCGCGAATGTCGCAGCACCCATGGCGGAAAAGTCAGTTATTTGCTTTTGAAGAGACTTCATATCTTCACGAAAGCTAGGGTGCTCTTCGCGTACTATCTTCAAATCATTTTTCATGGTGATCATTTCCTGGGCCTGCACTTTACTCGCCGGAGTGAGGTCCTCCAAGTTCTTCAAAATGGCTTCGATTTTTTCATCCGACATGTTTTTATCCAACAGATTTCACTTTCCAATCTGAGAATGTGTTTAACAGCTATAATTTTCTGGTGCTTATAATTTCAGGCGTACTTTGAGTCACCGAGTTTCCATCGCAGTATTAGGAATATATATTAGCAAGATATTTTTGCAAATACGTATAAAAAAAACAAAAAATATGTTGTCTTGATTATTGTTACAAAGTTTGTGTTATTCTGACTAATTGTCTCAGACAAATTTCGAAAACTGTTCACTTAAATTAATTTTACTTCAAGGTGTGGTTCAAATTCAATATAAAGCCCTCATACATTTAAAATCACGCTGCGCAAGAGTTCATAGATTCAATCGCTTTACGTGTTTATTCAAAAAGTTCACACAATCATGCATAACCAAATGTTAGGTACGCTTACTCACATGTTATTTCAATAGGCACTGTAATTTTCAAACTAAAATTTCACTCATTAGACCCACATACGAATTTCGTTTAAAGTTTCCAAAATATTGGCTTAAACGTCATTCATAGGTTCCAAATATAGTTTTGTCTTAACCTCTAACTTTAATTTAAAGAAAAATCGTAAAAGTTTTTACTGTGATCAAGCTTAAGTTCAAAATAAAAATTCATTCGGAGCGGGGTTTATTTCCATTACGAAATAACTTATGAACACCACACCTGACACCAATTGTTTCAGAATTATCCTCTGGCCGAGCGGATAGTAGATATAATTTACAAACTTTTCCAACTAGAAGAAGATCACAGGAGGTGACATATAAGAATTTATCACGCCAAGACGTCAGTCGGCAATGGAGCTCGAGTTCCAGTTCCGTATTGTAAATAATTAAACCCTATATTGGCAAAAAGTATTTCCCTCTCGTACGCGGTCTAGAGCAAGTCACGTGTTTGCGAAGCCACTTGGTACACAAAGTGGTTGCGGCGGAAAATTCCGTGACTTTTGAGGTGCCTACATTTGGTTCGTGTTATATTTTATATATTAAGTTAACGTCAGAAGATTGCCTGCATCCAGCCTCAATGAATTTGTGTATTTCTATCTTAGGTGGATATACTGTCTTCAATGTTTTGACTTGTGCATTTATGTCGGATTTCTGTCGTGTTTATTTTTAGCTAATTTACTGCACTTGGATGTTGTTAATAATGATGTGTTTATGCTTATGTTAAAGAGTAAGGATAATAAGGTGTGATGTTTGTGTTCCATGAATTGGTCTGATTACAGGTTAATTTATTTGGTTATGTGTAGCTTTTTTTTGCACAATTGGATCATTAGTTTCTTGCAGGTGCTTCTCTGTTAGCGACTGTACAAATGGACTGTTAATATCCCTCTAGCTAGTGTTTCTCGGGCCGGGGCTTCTGGGTGGGCCGGCGTAAGATGAATTGCCGACTCCGCAAAATCTCCGCTTTATGCAGCTGGTACCTACGGAAATTCGCACAATCTTGGATATATATTTTTTTTTATGATTTGAAATGAAATTTTACTATAAGTAGGTTTCATTTTTCATTTTGTTGTTGCCATCTGGCTCCTTATATATTTTTATTTTCACGAATTTCTTACCTTTTTGTTTTTTTTTTTAATTTACCTGACCTTGATCTCATTGCATCTCCTTTCTTGATCTGCAAGTTTGTAAAACTCTGTAATTGAAATATAAAGTCTAAATAATCTATCCCTAAAAACTTTTCCAAAATTTCAAGGCCCCTGCCAGCTTCGGCCTAGCGACACATTTCTCAGACAACTACGACCCTACGAACACTTACAGCAGAAGGTGTCATTGAGCTAGCATTATAAGTAGAATTTGCAACATAAATGATGATTCGAGCACATACTTTCTTTCTGCCTTGATGTAACTCTGTCCTATTCGGCTTACTACTATATCCCTGAAATTTTGACTTACCTGGGCTTTCTGTAGTTGTGGATAGAAATTGTTCCTACCCTCAGAGTACTATATAGAACCCTCATTATTAGAACTAGGGCAAAACGAAAGCAAAACAATTGTATGTAAATATTCCACATATTCCACTCCTCGATTAAATACCTCATAGTACCATGCAGATCGCTCAGAATACTTACGAAGTCCCGTTGTTCACACGAAGAAATCGCGGCATTTACAGGACAGGCTCCAAGATTAGCGATTCTTACCAATCCACTGTAGCCATAATATTTATACAGCCTCCTCCTAACCTCATTAAATTCTTCGTTTCTAATATCAAACCTCACATTTTCGTGAACTGTAGTCAAGGTTTTCTCCCATGTTGGCATCGTAATTATGTCATCTCATGCAGGAACACTTTTCACTCCTGTAACGAAAGAGCTCATCAGCCGACAGATCTACCTATATCCATCCTTACCTGGATATAGACAGATACTGCATCCGACACCTCTTTGCTATAAAAATCATCTCGGGATTAGCGTGGGTGGCTACACAGCGAATATCCCGCTAGCGATCAGCCGCCTTAGGGTGGTTCTTGGCACCCACATCCCTTGATGCTGGTAAAGCTGTGCACTAAATCATCACGAAGATTGAACAGGCAGACGGACGGACACAAAAAAAAAGGAATTAAGAAATTGTAAGCTTGACTGCAGACGGACAGAGAGACAGAAAAAAACGAAGATCTATAAAGGCGTCCTCCTCCTCCTGGAAACTAAAAGCCTAGAAAGAAGAAAATTTATTTAATTGAATAATGCAAAAAAAAACGAAAGACCTCAGCAACGCCGAACAAGTTTCACTTCACCCGGAGAGTTTTCAACGCCGGGAAGACCAATGATCGCGAGAGAGAGAGAGAGCGAGTGAGAGTCTCTGATGATGTTGAGACTCAAGCTTTGTGTACTATTGGGCCCAGATGCCCCCATCCACCCTGGCTAAGCCTACAAAGCCGTAATAATATGCTTAGCCCCATTAGTTGTGTGTTGCCTACCTTGCCGCCATCCACCCCCCGAACGTGTGGCTTAGACTGACATCAGAACTGGATTGCGGTAAAGGCTAGAAAACGAAGCAATTTCGATAAGGTCTGGCCCCAATGGCTGTCACAGGAGCAACTCACCCACTCGTCACCTTGCCTTTAGCATCACACTGTGGTGTACACACGAAAGAGAGAAAAATCAAACGGAGATCCTGGAAAAAAAAACTTCTTTATGCCTAAAGGAAGCGAGGGCGAATGAAAATAAGTGCTGCAAAGTATATATGTACGACTCTACAAAGTCATTTATTACACCTTGTTTTTTTTTTGTGTTCTCCCCAGCTTTCTTTACATTTCTTACAAAAAAAATTTTGTCCTTATCTGGTATCATTAACTTTTAGCTAATTGAGCTGGCCCTTTTAACCTAATTCCAATGGAAGGCTTATCGTATATGTTGCGTATATATGAATATATATATATGTGTGTATATCTAAAGGTGGAGGGCTCAACAATGCCTCACCTTGCATGAACCTAACCTTATCTGACTATAAAAAAAACGTTATGCAACGTCTTATTAAGAGGAACCCTATCGGTAAAAAAACAATTTAATAAGAATATCGTATTTCTACATGTCTAAATATTCTATATTAAGTATTCTATATAATGTATCATATAGACTGTACTTTATATCGATCTAAAAAAATATATATACATATATATAAAATTCAAACATATAATTGTATAATAAATATGATTTAGATGTGCACTTACAATTTGTCCTTAATTCACCTGAGGATTTACTTAAATTTCTGCCAAACGCCAAGGTGACATAGGGTGGTCCTGATACCCCGCGTTATCACGAAATGCTCGCTTCTTTACTTTATCGCTGTTTTCCCATACTGCAGTGAACACACATACGAATACATGTATATCGGGCTTATTTGACGACCAAGAAATTCAAGCCTCGACGAAAACGTCTTCCCTGACTATACGCGGCCTTTCGTTTTGTTTCTCTTTTTCTTCAGGTAACGCACTAATTTAACGTAACAATCCAACGGTGGATATAGTTCTGCGCACAGGTAAATTCAAACGTTAAACCTGGATGACAATTTTAGCTACTATATCGAATTTCCTCTTCCAGGGAAAAAAATGCTACATCTGACGTAGATCATGTCGCTGCGGATATAGTACTGCACACAGGTAAATTCAAACACCGCATCTCGATGAAACCTTTCCCTATAGTATCAATTTTCTCTTTTAGGAAAAATTCTAAATTTGGAATAAATTATGTCGCTATGGATAGAATCCTGCACAGATAAATTTCTTCAATGTATCTACATAACTAGCATCGCAGTCAATAATCAAAATTGTTTCAATTCGCAGAAAATAACGCTGACATTGCAGGTTTGAAATCGATTACGCACAGGTAACTATCTTTAATATATATATATATATAACTAGCAAAGCACTCAATAATCCAAATTGTGTTTCATTTTGCAGAAAATACCGCTGCCAATGCAGGTTTGAAATCGATTACGCACAGGTAAATATCTTTAATATATGTATATAACTAACATCGCACTCAATAATCAATCAAAATTGTTTCAATTCGCAGAAAATAACGCTGACATTGCAGGTTTGAAATCGATTACGCACAGGTAACTATGTTTAATATATATACATGCGTTTCATCACTTAGTCGGTGTTAGTATTAGTATGTTACCCTAAACATAGACCAAACACCAGATGAAATGTCATGCAATGCGACATAGATCAAAAAGTTAAAAAATTAAATTAAATTTAACAAAAGATTAAATATTATATAGACGCTTTTTTAAAACATGCTTAGAGTCGTCAACAACAAAATACTCAGCCAAATTATTAACATTAATGCACATGCGATTAATAGGTTCATACATGCCAAAGTTAGACCTTGAGGAGTTGACATGCAACAGAGCTAACCTTCTCAAATTGTGCCTATTATCACGGAAAGAGATTTTGTCAAGTAATAACGGGGAATCAGCATTCGCGTTTAAAAGTTGGTGAACAAAAATTACATCGGCAACCATGCGACGTTTCTCAAGCGAGTGCATATTCAAGAGCTGCAAGCGATCCTCATAGGGTGGAAGAACCAATGAGTTATTCCAGGGTAGGTCCCTAAGATCAAAGCGCAGGAAGTTTCGCTGAACAGACTCGATACGGATGATGTGTGTACTGTAAAAAGGAGACCAGACCTGGCTAGAGTATTCAAGTAGTGGTCTCACAAAACAAGTATATAATCGTAATGTTATGGAGGGATTCGAGAACTCTCGGGACCAACGTTTTATAAAGCCCAGCATAGAACTACTCTTAGATACCATGAGGTTTATGTGAGAGTCAAAATTCAATCTATGGTCACATTTGACACCCAAGTCACAGACAGAACTAGCGCGGCAAATCGAGGAAGCCGAGGACCCATAGACATAAGAGATAGGATTCAGATTCCTGTCGAAAGTCATCACCTCACATTTGTCGATATTGAGTACCAAATTATTGCTTTTACACCAATCATAAAATTTGTGGAGGTCATCCTGTATCAGTTGACAATCATTAAGAGATTTAATCTGAGCGAAAAGTTTAATGTGATCAGCATAAATTAAGACTTTGCAGTGCTTCACTATGGAGACAATGTCGTCAATAGATAGAATAAATAGCAACGGGCCCAAATGACTCCCTTGAGGTACGCCAGACGAAGCTTTCAAGACTCTAGAAATGGAATGGCGGAAATAGATTTGGTACGTTCTGTTATCTAGATATGACTCCGTCCACTTTAAGAACGTTGTGGGAAACCCATACTTTTCCATTTTGAACAGTATCACGGAGTGAGATAGTTTGTCGAAAGCTTTATTAAAGTCCGTATAAATACAATCTGTCTGGTTGCCTTTTACAAACCCGTGAATGGTATCAGAGACAAATTCCAATAAGTTAGTGGTTGTAGACCGACCCGAAACAAACCCATATTGGTTTGAAGAGAGCAAATTCTTGCAGATTATTGATAACGGAGAGTAGAGGATAGATTCAAATAACTTGGGCATGCAAGATAATTTTGCAATAGGCCTATAGCTAGAGATTTCCTTTTTACTGCCTTTTTTGTACACAGGTATGATAAAAGAATTTTTCCATAGCTGAGGAAAACAACCACTATCGAGCGATTTTTGGAAAATAATTCTCAGCGGGGTTGCCAGGGAGAGGCAACATGATTTCAAAAACGCTGGAGGGATCCCATCAGGACCCTTTGTAAAGTCATTTGGAAGCCTATTAATATGATCAAGTATATCCTCTTCTGAAATTGGAGGGATAGTGAATGGAACGTTATGAGAGTCGTTCATATGACTGAAGTTGCTACATTGAGGTTGAAAATTTGACGAGACAAAGGCATTGTCAAAAAAAGAAGCAAATATATCGCAAATCTCAGACGAATCATCACTAGCAGAATCCTTGTACCTCATGGTATTGGGGTAGTTGTCCGTTTTTTTCTTCATGTTAATAAACCTAAAAAAGTTACGTGGGTCAATAAATAATTTCGCACGCATACTTTGAATATACTCGTCATATAGTGAAGAGGAAAGATCATTGAGGAAGTTGTTGTGACTTATAATGTCCTTGTCCCTCATATAACTTTTCCACAATTTATTCTTTTTATTTTTAGACGCTTCAGTTCTTTATTGATCCATGGTGGAGACGTTTTAGAGAGCTGCTGACGCTCGCGGGGAACGTGAGAGGAAAACAAATCGAAAAGAATAATATAAAATGTAGAAACGTCTTCGTCAACATTATTGCTAGCCAGTAATGTGTTAAAGTCAATAGATGTAAGTGTACTGGAAAGTTCCGAAAAGTTAGCCTTTCTAAAATTGAAAAGGTATTCTGTTTCGTCACAATTTGTAAAGTTTTCAGTTTCATCGCAATATGTAATTAGTAGTGGGGGGTGATAATTGTCAAGAGTAGACATTATAACTGGGCTAGGTTCAACTAATAAGTTACCCGTGTCAGTAGAAAATACCAGATCTAACTGCCTACCCATGTCATTCTTAACATTACTGATTTGACTGAGACAAAAAGAGATGAAATAGTGTCCAGAAAGAGTGATTCTCTTATTGTCAAGTTATTAAGTGGGAGATAGTCTTCGTTATCATCGTTTAATACCCATTGTATATTGGGTAAGTTAAAGTCACCAATAAATAGTAATTCGTCAAGAGACTCCATCTTACCATGGATAAAATTAGAAGTTGAAATGAGCAGGTCGTATAAATTTTGACCTTTGTCATCAACAATATTTATACAATCTGGAGGAATATAACAACAAAGTATATATAAGTCGTGTCTTAAGAGAGACAGCTTAAGAACAAGTTCGGTGTCAAGAGAGTTGGAAAAACTGGGAACCACAATTTGGGTGCAATTGAAATGGTTTTTACATGCGAGGAGTACGCCACTTCCGCGAGCTTCAGAATCAATATATCTATCTTTCCTAAAAATTTGGTAAGAGTTGTCTAAGATTTCGGCATCGCGAAAGCCATGATGCAACCAAGTTTCAGTGAGAGCAACTATATCAAAACAAGTTGCAGTAGAGGATTTGAAGATATTAACAGTTTTTGTCCGAATCCCCCTTACATTTTGATAGTAAAGGGAAATCGACTTCAGTTTTTTGGAACAACATTGCTTTTCTTGGATGTATTTCTGGGATGGCGCTCAGCAGGCACATATAATTTAGTAAAGGCTCCGGAGGGCCAAAATAAGGGATCCAATAACCGGTCCCGCAGATCCGCTGAAACAGTTGGGACAAAGGATGCAACCGGTTTAGAGGATTTACTTATCTTACGACACGAAATACTCTCCGCTGCAACATTTCTGGACCTAAGATATTTCAATATGTCCTCACACAACGTTTCAGGAGACAAACGGGTGACGAAAATACTCGAAGGTTTTGGTACTGTTCTCAAAGAGGGACCAATAACACTTCCAAACGAGGACACAGGTGAAGCAACATTCATAGCTGTGGAATTAGATGCAGGTGCAAGCGAGAATTGACGCACAGCGTTTCCTGAGGCGACATCAGTCGAGGTACTCGGACTGATATTGGTAGCTGAAAGGTGCAAATTAGGTCGCTTTCCATGGCGCGACTGGCGCTTGCGACGAGGCTTAGAAGCAGGTAGGATAGGTGGCACATCAGTTCCTCTATTTGGAGCAGAAGTCCTTATATCGGAGGCTGTATTCTTTAACAATTCAGCATTATTAGTTAGAGCATTATTAACACTGACATTATTAAGAGAGATAGACGGCGAGTTATCATTAAGCACAATGATATCGTTAAGGGGCAAAACCGGCGAGTTACCAATAGACCCATTATTTGGAGTAAGCACTGCATTGAGTTCACTGTGTAACGTCGGTGTAGGTGTGCGGGCAGTCAGGAGATTGTCCAGGGCCGTTCTCCGACGTTGCTGGGTTTCAGAGCGCTGTTCTAGCTCTGCGGTTCGGGTGGTATACGGAATACACACACACTACTTCATCTACACTCACTCACTTACTTATACTAACTTAAGACTACGCGGCGTAGGTGCGGGGTAGGAGCGTGCGCTTACTATTCCTTAGACCAGCACGATTAACGTGCGCTTGTCGTTAGGAGTAGCCAACACGGGGGATGCGGGACGGAGCGTGCGCTTGCTATTCTTCTGACCAACACGATGACGTGCGCTTGTCGTCAGAATAGCCAACACGGGGGATGCGGGACGGAGCGTGCGCTCGCTATTCTTCTGACCAACACGATGACGTGCGCTTGTCGTCAGAATAGCCAACACGGGGGTACGGGACGGAATGTACGTGTGCGCTTACTACTCCTCTGACCTACACGATGAACGTGCGCTTCGTCGTCAGAGTAGCCAACACGGTACGGGGACGGAATTGATATTCGTGCGCTCGCTACTCTTCCGATCAACACGATGAACGTGCGCTTATCGGTAGAGTAGCCTACACGGGGGTACGGGGGCGGAATGCGTGCGCTTACTAATTCTCAGGCCAGCACGATTAACGTGCGCTTGCCGTTGAACTAGTCAACACGACTTGCGGATAGGACTGGACGGGAGATGTTTCTAGTCGAGCTGCAGGGAGGCAACTGACCAATCGGTCGGTGGTTGACTGACTTTTATAGCCATCCTTCTGGTATTCCACTGGTGGGGGTCAACTCTGTTTATGCTGGAGTGGTACACTCGCGGTCGGATATTTTGTTTGAACGGCGACTAGTAACTTTCGGATGATTTCACTTCGATGCTTACTGATCGACTGAGTGATCTTGCTACTGGCTGTCGGCTATTTATAGGCAGGCTGGCTGATGGCGTCGGCTGTAGAATGCTCCCTTCTACTATCACGCCACCAGCACGGGACACTACTGAGCTGCTTATCAGTAGTGTGCTCTCCTCTCGGCGGCTGGCTTACTTTGTTGCGGCTGCTAGACATTCGTTTTCGCTGGTGTCTAGCTGAAATATATGTAACTTCGTTACAACTGCGTAAATCAGAGCAGCAAGTGGTGGGAGGCGGTAGATTATATTGGGTAGCGGGTCGCACCTTTATTTCATCAGTTATGTCCCCAATTAAAATTTTTGCAACAGATACCTCATCAGCAAGCTTTACAAGAATGGAATTGTACTCGTATATAGAAGCTGTATCCTGAACAATGTTTTCAATCGAATGTGGAATATCGTTGATGTATGTTTTTAAATCCGACAGATGATTATTTAATGACGACGAGATCACCTCATAATGTTTCGAATGTGTAGCACAATCCATGAATTTGCACGCGAGGGAATCGAAGAGCTTGCATATCTTCTCGTCAAGAGTTTGAACATTTTGTGAAAAGCTGCTCTTGAGTTTATTGCTGAGGAAGTCAAGTTTGATCTCAATGCCTTCAAGCTTCTTACCGAGGGCGTCAATGTTGTTTACCATGGCAGCGACGGAAGTAATCAACTCAGCTTTAGAAGACAGAACGTCAAAAGCAGACAGCATGGATGCAACATTTGAGGCCAGCTCAGTTTGTGTAGATCTAATAGAACTAAGGTGAGTGCTGAGATTTTCAGAGTTGCTGGCCAAGTCCTTCAATTGATCATTGTTACATTTGATGGCAAGCAATACATAAGGAAGGGTAATTTCCTTGCACTCAGTACAATAAAAGGAGAAAGCGTTGGTAATCTCCCGAACGGACTTTATGGATATACGACCAAAATTGGAGAGTCCAACACAAGATGGATGGAACCATCTGCCACACAATCCCCAACAATCAATCAGGGAAGAGCTGTTGTCGGAGATGGAACAACAGCGAGTCATTATGTAGTGTCCACGATTTCCGGATAAATTGGGGATTTTATCACAGCTAATGTGTCTCCGAAATTCGAAATGGTAAGTGTACTAGGATAAAAATTAAAAAATTATACCAAAAGAAGAGGAGAACTGATGCATATGCCCAGTGGGGCTGCGATGGCATACAAAATAAATCTAATCACATAGGCAAAATCTCCGCAGGTGCTCCGTGAAACAGGTGTAAACAGCTGTTAGTGGTGTCAGCGTGAGGAAAGAAAATCTTTTTGTTTCTACACGAATGCAGCCTTGGTACAATCAATCAAGCAAAGCACTCAATAATCCAAATTGTGTTTCATTTCGCAAAAAATACCGCTGCCAATGCAGGTTTGAAATCGATAACGCACAGGTAAATATCTTTAATATATGTATATAACTAACATCGCATTCAATAATCCAAATTGTTTCAATTCGCAGAATATAACGCTGACAATGCACAGTTAAATATCTATAATATATATACATATATAACTAACAGCGCACGTTTGAAACGATAACGCACAGGTATATATCTTTAATAAATATATATAACTAACATCGCACTCAGTAATCCTAATTGCTTTTCAATTCGCAGAAAATAACGCTGACATTGCAGGTTTGAAATCAATTACGCACAGGTAACTATCTTTAATATATATATAACTAGAAAAGCACTCAATAATCCAAATTGTGTTTCATTTCGCAGAAAATAAAGCTGACAATGCAGGTTTGAAATCGATAACGCACAGGTTAATATCTTTAATATATGTATATAACTAACATCGCACTCAATAATACAAACTGTTTCAATTCGCAGAAAATAACACTGACATTGCAGGTTTGAAATCGATAACGCACAGGTAAATATCTTTAATAGATATATATAACCAGCATCGCACTCAATAATCCAAATTGTGTTTCAATTCGCAGAAAATAACGCTGACAATGCAGGTTTGAAATCGATAACGCACAGGTAAATATCTTTAATAGATTTATATAACTAACATCGCACTCACACTTAAAATAATCTAATATATACCTTTTATCTTTCGCAAATATACGCACAGCACCCATTAAATGTACCTGCGATTTGCAGGTAAGAAATCGCACACGATTGAATCAATTTAATAAAATTCTTTTGTTGTTGCAGAAACTTCGGTTTTAATTTTTTGGTTTTTTTTACCCGACTCGACTCGCTCAAAACTCATCACCAACTAACTCCTTCCCACCACCGTAAACCAAGAAGTAACTCGACTACCGTCGCCACCCACAGGCGAACAGCCACCGAATGCCGCCGTCTCTTTCAACCCGGCATCGTTGCTAGCAATTGTACGGCGTGATATCTGCGATTGTCCGTGTATCTTGCCTGTTGTCAAAACCCTCGGGAATACTTTGCCAAGCCATGAAACAGAAATCTATATGTGTGCGTGCTTAGTCCGTTTTTTAAAATGTTCTATATTGATACTTATAGAAAAGTGCTAAACATTGGTCTTATATATGCTATAGAGCCTACTAACTACTATCCATAAAAGAAAATAGTCTTCTAGTAATTTAAAGCTTGGTTCCTTACCTTCCCAAAGGCTACACTTCCTATATACCTTACTTAACAAAATTATACAATAGTTTTGACTACAAAGTAACCTTACCATTTTACGCTCAATACCCCTCAGCTGAGTGATAATTGCATGTGTGTATGTGCAGCCAGAGTCCGAATCTGTAGGCAGCTATATTCGATATCATCAGCCCACGGCATGCCATGACGGCACAGCGACATTACAATGATTACTCAGCGGAGAATTTTTGTTTGCGGAATCGTAGTCATTTGGTTAAGATAATTTTTTTTTAATAATTTTGTTAGGAAAGGTATTAAAATTTTATTACGGTTCAGAAGATAAGAAAGCAAGCTTAAGATTAACACAACGCCATTTTTCTGTATGAATAGTAGTTTAGGTTGGAGAAGCTATTCAAATCAAACTTTTGTCACTTTTACATAAGAACACTGCAAATATTTTAGAATGTAAGGACTACGTTGGGCCTAGCATGTGGTAGGGAGGGAGTCTGTTTCATGGCTTGTGAAGCATTCTCGAGGGTTTTGCTCTTGTTCGAAGTTTTCGTGTCGCTGCCAGAGTGCGGGTGTGTGTGTATTAGTTTTCTTGTACTTTGGTAGCAGAAAATTGTGGATTGAGAGCATACATTTTCTCCTCGGAATTCTTCGATGGCTTGCTGTAATGCATTGTATGGTGGTATCGTACGTACAGCTAGGCGAATTACAGTTACATGCCTGGAATGTTGGCTGGCAAACGGTAAGGTTCATCGGAAAGATTCCAAATTGCGCGCGTTCTGCGCAATTTAGAATTTTTCATATGAAAAATATTATTTTTTTGTTTTCTCTTTTCAGGATTCTATGCGGGAGAATATGATTTGTGCGATTTATCGGAAAGATTCTAAATTGCGCGCGTTCTGCGCAAATTGGAATTTTTTCGTGTGACAATATTGTTTACAATTCTTTACGGGATTTATACGGCGCGTTTACCAAAGAGATAGTAATTTGCGTGCGTTCTGCGCAAATTAGAATTATTCATATGGAAAAAAAAAATTTTTTCTTTTCTTTGCTTTTCAGGATTTTCTAAGGTTTATGGAAAAATAGCATAGGGCTCCTTTTCGAAACTGTATGTAAACGACTGCCCCTTGTACCCGAGAAATTACGGCAAACAGAAAAGAAGGTGACTAGTAGTAATGGGAAGAAGGATGAAGAAAGGGAATGGAGGAAAGAAAAAATAAATAAATAAAAAGGATCCAACAAATGGGGTTATATGACCCGGTATTCTACTTCATCTCATAGAAAAACTCATTTGGTTTTTTAAGCCATCATTTATTTTAGAGATCCAATATTTCGGTCTTTGGTGTAGACCATTATCAAGGCTAACTAAAAGTGCGGAAAACAAATCAAAAATTAATTGATGCAAAATAAACAATTAATTACAAACTATGTGTTTTTACCTTTAGATACTTGGTGTTTCAGGAAGAACATTTATTTGTGGGTTGTTTATAACCTCATGTCAAAAATATTTAAAATTTAAACTTTAAAAACTTAAAACTTTAAAACCTTTTCAGCAATTTCTTAAGAAAATTAAACACAAAAAGAAAATATCACAGTAATTAATATTGATGTCACACATTTTATGAGATACAATTGACGATAAAAATAAATAACGATTAGGAACTAAAGACTGAGGACTGAGAGAAACTAACAATTTTAACTTGTGATCAGATTCGTGTTGGAAACAGTATTAAGTACGTCCCGCTAGTGGGAAAAGAATCGTTATCATGTTGAGTGTGCGCATGAGTTGATTAAATTTTTGTATTGCATGTGAATGTATTTCGTATCAGTCTTGAAATTAGTTGCATTGGGCTTATTTGATTGTATGTAGAGGGCTTCTATGCTTTTCCTTTTCCTCCAGTTATGTTATTTATCTAGGATTTTTTGATTTTCAAAGTCGAACGTGTGTGTGTTTTTAATTGCATGCCCTAAACAGGCTGTGTTGTAGTTACGTTCATCTTGTTGTTGGTGAATGTCATTTCGTGTGAGCTTAGATATCCTATTGTAATCATTTAAATATTCCCGCATACGTATTTTTATGTCTCTCCCTGTCTCTCCAATGTAGACCTTGCTGCAATTGTTTGTTTGGCACTTGACTTCATATATAGCACCCCTATTGGTTTTGCAATTTTTGTTTTAGTATCTGAGTAGAAGGTTAGTCTTAATTGATTTTGAGTCTGGAGCCCCAATCTAATGTTGGTATTGTTATTTTGTAGAGTGGGGATGATTTATTGCTTATGTGTGGTATGTATGTAAGTATCTTGTATATAGGTATTTGTGTATTTCGGTTATGTATATTGTCGGTTGTGTTTTTAATGTTACTTTGAGCGTATTTGACATGTTTAATGATTTTCTTAATGATGCCATTGCGATAGTTATTGGAGGACAAAATCCGATGGATCCGGCTATAGTTGTTATTGTGGTAATTTGCATTACGCGGAGCGATTAGCCTTTTAGCAAAAAAAAGTGCCACGTTAAATTTCATTCTGTGGGGGTGGACCGATAAGAAATTTAATAGTCGCCCTGATGCCACAGGTTTACTGTACCAATCTGTTAGGATTCTATGGTTTACTCTGAATAGCATCATGTCCAAGAAAGGAATGCTTTGTGAGGTGGGATTTTCTTCTTTAACAGTGAATTTTATGCGGTCATGCTTGTTAGTAGGTTATAGGTTATAAGTAGGTTTCATTTTTCATTTTGTTGTTGCCATCTGGCTCCTTATATATTTTTATTTTCACGAATTTCTTACCTTTTTGTTTTTTTTTTTAATTTACCTGACCTTGATCTCATTGCATCTCCTTTCTTGATCTGCAAGTTTGTAAAACTCTGTAATTGAAATATAAAGTCTAAATAATCTATCCCTAAAAACTTTTCCAAAATTTCAAGGCCCCTGCCAGCTTCGGCCTAGCGACACATTTCTCAGACAACTACGACCCTACGAACACTTACAGCAGAAGGTGTCATTGAGCTAGCATTATAAGTAGAATTTGCAACATAAATGATGATTCGAGCACATACTTTCTTTCTGCCTTGATGTAACTCTGTCCTATTCGGCTTACTACTATATCCCTGAAATTTTGACTTACCTGGGCTTTCTGTAGTTGTGCATAGAAATTGTTCCTACCCTCAGAGTACTATATAGAACCCTCATTATTAGAACTAGGGCAAAACGAAAGCAAAACAATTGTATGTAAATATTCCACATATTCCACTCCTCGATTAAATACCTCATAGTACCATGCAGATCGCTCAGAATACTTACGAAGTCCCGTTGTTCACACGAAGAAATCGCGGCATTTACAGGACAGGCTCCAAGATTAGCGATTCTTACCAATCCACTGTAGCCATAATATTTATACAGCCTCCTCCTAACCTCATTAAATTCTTCGTTTCTAATATCAAACCTCACATTTTCGTGAACTGTAGTCAAGGTTTTCTCCCATGTTGGCATCGTAATTATGTCATCTCATGCAGGAACACTTTTCACTCCTGTAACGAAAGAGCTCATCAGCCGACAGATCTACCTATATCCATCCTTACCTGGATATAGACAGATACTGCATCCGACACCTCTTTGCTACAAAAATCATCTCGGGATTAGCGTGGGTGGCTACACAGCGAATATCCCGCTAGCGATCAGCCGCCTTAGGGTGGTTCTTGGCACCCACATCCCTTGATGCTGGTAATGCTGTGCACTAAATCATCACGAAGATTGAACAGGCAGACGGACGGACACAAAAAAAAAGGAATTAAGAAATTGTAAGCTTGACTGCAGACGGACAGAGAGACAGAAAAAAACGAAGATCTATAAAGGCGTCCTCCTCCTCCTGGAAACTAAAAGCCTAGAAAGAAGAAAATTTATTTAATTGAATACTGCAAAAAAAAACGAAAGACCTCAGCAACGCCGAACGAGTTTCACTTCACCCGGAGAGTTTTCAACGCCGGGAAGACCAATGATCGCGAGAGAGAGAGAGAGCGAGTGAGAGTCTCTGATGATGTTGAGACTCAAGCTTTGTGTACTATTGGGCCCAGATGCCCCCATCCACCCTGGCTAAGCCTACAAAGCCGTAATAATATGCTTAGCCCCATTAGTTGTGTGTTGCCTACCTTGCCGCCATCCACCCCCCGAACGTGTGGCTTAGACTGACATCAGAACTGGATTGCGGTAAAGGCTAGAAAACGAAGCAATTTCGATAAGGTCTGGCCCCAATGGCTGTCACAGGAGCAACTCACCCACTCGTCACCTTGCCTTTAGCATCACACTGTGGTGTACACACGAAAGAGAGAAAAATCAAACGGAGATCCTGGAAAAAAAAACTTCTTTATGCCTAAAGGAAGCGAGGGCGAATGAAAATAAGTGCTGCAAAGTATATATGTACGACTCTACAAAGTCATTTATTACACCTTGTTTTTTTTTGTGTTCTCCCCAGCTTTCTTTACATTTCTTACAAAAAAAATTTTGTCCTTATCTGGTATCATTAACTTTTAGCTAATTGAGCTGGCCCTTTTAACCTAATTCCAATGGAAGGCTTATCGTATATGTTGCGTATATATGAATATATATATATGTGTGTATATCTAAAGGTGGGGGGCTCAACAATGCCTCACCTTGCATGAACCTAACCTTATCTGACTATAAAAAAAACGTTATGCAACGTCTTATTAAGAGGAACCCTATCGGTAAAAAAAACAATTTAATAAGAATATCGTATTTCTACATGTCTAAATATTCTATATTATGTATTCTATATAATGTATCATATAGACTGTACTTTATATCGATCTAAAAAAATATATATACATATATATAAAATTCAAACATATAATTGTATAATAAATATGATTTAGATGTGCACTTACAATTTGTCCTTAATTCACCTGAGGATTTACTTAAATTTCTGCCAAACGCCAAGGTGAGATAGGGTGGTCCTGATACCCCGCGTTATCACGAAATGCTCGCTTCTTTACTTTATCGCTGTTTTCCAATACTGCAGTGAACACACATACGAATACATGTATATCGGGCTTATTTGACGACCAAGAAATTCAAGCCTCGACGAAAACGTCTTCCCTGACTATACGCGGCCTTTCTTTTTGTTTCTCTTTTTCTTCAGGTAACGCACTAATTTAACGTAACAATCCAACGGTGGATATAGTTCTGCGCACAGGTAAATTCAAACGTTAAACCTGGATGACAATTTTAGCTACTATATCGAATTTCCTCTTCCAGGGAAAAAAATGCTACATCTGACGTAGATCATGTCGCTGCGGATATAGTACTGCACACAGGTAAATTCAAACACCGCATCTCGATGAAACCTTTCCCTATAGTATCAATTTTCTCTTTCAGGAAAAATTCTAAATTTGGAATAAATTATGTCGCTATGGATAGAATCCTGCACAGATAAATTTCTTCAATGTATCTACATAACTAGCATCGCACTCAATAATAAAAATTGTTTCAATTCGCAGAAAATAACGCTGACATTGCAGGTTTGAAATCGATTACGCACAGGTAACTATGTTTAATATATATACATGCGTTTCATCACTTAGTCGGTGTTAGTATTAGTATGTTACCCTAAACATAGACCAAACACCAGATGAAATGTCATGCAATGCGACATAGATCAAAAAGTTAAAAAATTAAATTAAATTTAACAAAAGATTAAATATTATATAGACGCTTTTTTAAAACATGCTTAGAGTCGTCAACAACAAAATACTCAGCCAAATTATTAACATTAATGCACATGCGATTAATAGGTTCATACATGCCAAAGTTAGACCTTGAGGAGTTGACATGCAATAGAGCTAACCTTCTCAAATTGTGCCTATTATCACGGAAAGAGATTTTGTCAAGTAATAACGGGGAATCAGCATTCGCGTTTAAAAGTTGGTGAACAAAAATTACATCGGCAACCATGCGACGTTTCTCAAGCGAGTGCATATTCAAGAGCTGCAAGCGATCCTCATAGGGTGGAAGAACCAATGAGTTATTCCAGGGTAGGTCCCTAAGAGCAAAGCGCAGGAAGTTTCGCTGAACAGACTCGATACGGATGATGTGTGTACTGTAAAAAGGAGACCAGACCTGGCTAGCGTATTCAAGAAGTGGTCTCACAAAACAAGTATATAATCGTAATGTTATGGAGGGATTCGAGAACTCTCAGGACCAACGTTTTATAAAGGCCAGCATAGAACTACTCTTAGATACCATGAGGTTTATGTGAGAGTCAAAATTCAATCTATGGTCACATTTGACACCCAAGTCACAGACAGAACTAGCGCGGCAAATCGAGGAAGCCGAGAACCCATAGACATAAGAGATAGGATTCAGATTCCTGTCGAAAGTCATCACCTCACATTTGTCGATATTGAGTACCAAATTATTGCTTTTGCACCAATCATAAAATTTGTGGAGGTCATCCTGTATCAGTTGACAATCATTAAGAGATTTAATCTGAGCGAAAAGTTTAATGTCATCAGCATAAATTAAGACTTTGCAGTGCTTCACTATGGAGACAATGTCGTCAATAGATAGAATAAATAGCAACGGGCCCAAATGACTCCCTTGAGGTACGCCAGACGAAGCTTTCAAGACTCTAGAAATGGAATGGCGGAAATAGATTTGGTACGTTCTGTTATCTAGATATGACTCCGTCCACTTTAAGAACGTTGTGGGAAACCCATACTTTTCCATTTTGAACAGTATCACGGAGTGAGATAGTTTGTCGAAAGCTTTATTAAAGTCCGTATAAATACAATCTGTCTGGTTGCCTTTTACAAACCCGTGAATGGTATCAGAGACAAATTCCAATAAGTTAGTGGTTGTAGACCGACCCGAAACAAACCCATGTTGGTTTGAAGAGAGCAAATTCTTGCAGATTATTGATAACGGAGAGTAGAGGATAGATTCAAATAACTTGGGCATGCAAGATAATTTTGCAATAGGCCTATAGCTAGAGATTTTCTTTTTACTGCCTTTTTTGTACACAGGTATGATAAAAGAATTTTTCCATAGCTGAGGAAAACAACCACTATCGAGCGATTTTTGGAAAATAATTCTCAGCGGGGTTGCCAGGGAGAGGCAACATGATTTCAAAAACGCTGGAGGGATCCCATCAGGACCCTTTGTAAAGTCATTTGGAAGCCTATTAATATGATCAAGTATATCCTCTTCTGAAATTGGAGGGATAGTGAATGGAACGTTATGAGAGTCGTTCATATGACTGAAGTTGCTACATTGAGGTTGAAAATTTGACGAGACGCATTGTCAAAAAAAGAAGCAAATATATCGCAAATCTCAGACGAATCATCACTAGCAGAATCCTTGTACCTCATGGTATTGGGGTAGTTGTCCGTTTTTTTCTTCATGTTAATAAACCTAAAAAAGTTACGTGGGTCAATAAATAATTTCGCACGCATACTTTGAATATACTCGTCATATAGTGAAGAGGAAAGATCATTGAGGAAGTTGTTGTGACTTATAATGTCCTTGTCCCTCATATAACTTTTCCACAATTTATTCTTTTTATTTTTAGACGCTTCAGTTCTTTATTGATCCATGGTGGAGACGTTTTAGAGAGCTGCTGACGCTCGCGGGGAACGTGAGAGGAAAACAAATCGAAAAGAATAATATAAAATGTAGAAACGTCTTCGTCAACATTATTGCTAGCCAGTAATGTGTTAAAGTCAATAGATGTAAGTGTACTGGAAAGTTCCGAAAAGTTAGCCTTTCTAAAATTGAAAAGGTATTCTGTTTCGTCACAATTTGTAAAGTTTTCAGTTTCATCGCAATATGTAATTAGTAGTGGGGGGTGATAATTGTCAAGAGTAGACATTATAACTGGGCTAGGTTCAACTAATAAGTTACCCGTGTCAGTAGAAAATACCAGATCTAACTGCCTACCCATGTCATTCTTAACATTACTGATTTGACTGAGACAAAAAGAGATGAAATAGTGTCCAGAAAGAGTGATTCTCTTATTGTCAAGTTATTAAGTGGGAGATAGTCTTCGTTATCATCGTTTAATACCCATTGTATATTGGGTAAGTTAAAGTCACCAATAAATAGTAATTCGTCAAGAGACTCCATCTTACCATGGATAAAATTAGAAGTTGAAATGAGCAGGTCGTATAAATTTTGACCTTTGTCATCAACAATATTTATACAATCTGGAGGAATATAACAACAAAGTATATATAAGTCGTGTCTTAAGAGAGACAGCTTAAGAACAAGTTCGGTGTCAAGAGAGTTGGAAAAACTGGGAACCACAATTTGGGTGCAATTGAAATGGTTTTTACATGCGAGGAGTACGCCACTTCCGCGAGCTTCAGAATCAATATATCTATCTTTCCTAAAAATTTGGTAAGAGTTGTCTAAGATTTCGGCATCGCGAAAGCCATGATGCAACCAAGTTTCAGTGAGAGCAACTATATCAAAACAAGTTGCAGTAGAGGATTTGAAGATATTAACAGTTTTTGTCCGAATCCCCCTTACATTTTGATAGTAAAGGGAAATCGACTTCAGTTTTTTGGAACAACATTGCTTTTCTTGGATGTATTTCTGGGATGGCGCTCAGAAGGCACATATAATTTAGTAAAGGCTCCGGAGGGCCAAAATAAGGGATCCAATAACCGGTCCCGCAGATCCGCTGAAACAGTTGGGACAAAGGATGCAACCGGTTTAGAAGATTTACTTATCTTACGACACGAAATACTCTCCGCTGCAACATTTCTGGACCTAAGATATTTCAATATGTCCTCACACAACGTTTCAGGAGACAAACGGGTGACGAAAATACTCGAAGGTTTTGGTACTGTTCTCAAAGAGGGACCAATAACACTTCCAAACGAGGACACAGGTGAAGCAACATTCATAGCTGTGGAATTAGATGCAGGTGCAAGCGAGAATTGACGCACAGCGTTTCCTGAGGCGACATCAGTCGAGGTACTCGGACTGATATTGGTAGCTGAAAGGTGCAAATTAGGTCGCTTTCCGTGGCGCGACTGGCGCTTGCGACGAGGCTTAGAAGCAGGTAGGATAGGTGGCACATCAGTTCCTCTATTTGGAGCAGAAGTCCTTATATCGGAGGCTGTATTCTTTAACAATTCAGCATTATTAGTTAGAGCATTATTAACACTGACATTATTAAGAGAGATAGACGGCGAGTTATCATTAAGCACAATGATATCGTTAAGGGGCAAAACCGGCGAGTTACCAATAGACCCATTATTTGGAGTAAGCACTGCATTGAGTTCACTGTGTAACGTCGGTGTAGGTGTGCGGGCAGTCAGGAGATTGTCCAGGGCCGTTCTCCGACGTTGCTGGGTTTCAGAGCGCTGTTCTAGCTCTGCGGTTCGGGTGGTATACGGAATACACACACACTACTTCATCTACACTCACTCACTTACTTATACTAACTTAAGACTACGCGGCGTAGGTGCGGGGTAGGAGCGTGCGCTTACTATTCCTTGGACCAGCACGATTAACGTGCGCTTGTCGTTAGGAGTAGCCAACACGGGGGATGCGGGACGGAGCGTGCGCTTGCTATTCTTCTGACCAACACGATGACGTGCGCTTGTCGTCAGAATAGCCAACACGGGGGATGCGGGACGGAGCGTGCGCTCGCTATTCTTCTGACCAACACGATGACGTGCGCTTGTCGTCAGAATAGCCAACACGGGGGTACGGGACGGAATGTACGTGTGCGCTTACTACTCCTCTGACCTACACGATGAACGTGCGCTTCGTCGTCAGAGTAGCCAACACGGTACGGGGACGGAATTGATATTCGTGCGCTCGCTACTCTTCCGATCAACACGATGAACGTGCGCTTATCGGCAGAGTAGCCTACACGGGGGTACGGGGGCGGAATGCGTGCGCTTACTAATTCTCAGGCCAGCACGATTAACGTGCGCTTGCCGTTGAACTAGTCAACACGACTTGCGGATAGGACTGGACGGGAGATGTTTCTAGTCGAGCTGCAGGGAGGCAACTGACTAATCGGTCGGTGCTTGACTGACTTTTATAGCCATCCTTCTGGTATTCCACTGGTGGGGGTCAACTCTGTTTATGCTGGAGTTGTACACTCGCGGTCGGATATTTTGTTTGAACGGCGACTAGTAACTTTCGGATGATTTCACTTCGATGCTTACTGATCGACTGAGTGATCTTGCTACTGGCTGCCGGCTATTCATAGGCAGGCTGGCTGATGGCGTCGGCTGTAGAATGCTCCCTTCTACTATCACGCCACCAGCACGGGACACTACTGAGCTGCTTATCAGTAGTGTGCTCTCCTCTCGGCGGCTGGCTTACTTTGTTGCGGCTGCTAGACATTCGTTTTCGCTGGTGTCTAGCTGAAATATATGTAACTTCGTTACAACTGCGTAAATCAGAGCAGCAAGTGGTGGGAGGCGGTAGATTATATTGGGTAGCGGGTCGCACCTTTATTTCATCAGCTATGTCCCCAATTAAAATTTTTGCAACAGATACCTCATCAGCAAGCTTTACAAGAATGGAATTGTACTCGTATATAGAAGCTGTATCCTGAACAATGTTTTCAATCGAATGTGGAATATCGTTGATGTATGTTTTTAAATCCGACAGATGATTATTTAATGACGACGAGATCACCTCATAATGTTTCGAATGTGTAGCACAATCCATGAATTTGCACGCGAGGGAATCGAAGAGCTTGCATATCTTCTCGTCAAGAGTTTGAGCATTTTGTGAAAAGCTGCTCTTGAGTTTATTGCTGAGGAAGTCAAGTTTGATCTCAATGCCTTCAAGCTTCTTACCGAGGGCGTCAATGTTGTTTACCTTGGCAGCGACGGAAGTAATCAACTCAGCTTTAGAAGACAGAACGTCAAAAGCAGACAGCATGGATGCAACATTTGAGGCCAGCTCAGTTTGTGTAGATCTAATAGAACTAAGGTGAGTGCTGAGATTTTCAGAGTTGCTGGCCAAGTCCTTCAATTGATCATTGTTACATTTGATGGCAAGCAATACATAAGGAAGGGTAATTTCCTTGCACTCAGTACAATAAAAGGAGAAAGCGTTGGTAATCTCCCGAACGGACTTTATGGATATACGACCAAAATTGGAGAGTCCAACACAGGATGGATGGAACCATCTGCCACACAATCCCCAACAATCAATCAGGGAAGAGCTGTTGTCGGAGATGGAACAACAGCGAGTCATTATGTAGTGTCCACGATTTCCGGATAAATTGGGGATTTTATCACAGCTAATGTGTCTCCGAAATTCGAAATGGTAAGTGTACTAGGATAAAAATTAAAAAATTATACCAAAAGAAGAGGAGAACTGATGCATATGCCCAGTGGGGCTGCGATGGCATACAAAATAAATCTAATCACATAGGCAAAATCTCCGCAGGTGCTCCGTGAAACAGGTGTAAACAGCTGTTAGTGGTGTCAGCGTGAGGAAAGAAAATCTTTTTGTTTCTACACGAATGCAGCCTTGGTACAATCAATCAAGCAAAGCACTCAATAATCCAAATTGTGTTTCATTTCGCAAAAAATACCGCTGCCAATGCAGGTTTGAAATCGATAACGCACAGGTAAATATCTTTAATATATGTATATAACTAACATCGCATTCAATAATCCAAATTGTTTCAATTCGCAGAATATAACGCTGACAATGCACAGTTAAATATCTATAATATATATACATATATAACTAACAGCGCACGTTTGAAACGATAACGCACAGGTATATATCTTTAATAAATATATATAACTAACATCGCACTCAGTAATCCTAATTGCTTTTCAATTCGCAGAAAATAACGCTGACATTGCAGGTTTGAAATCAATTACGCACAGGTAACTATCTTTAATATATATATAACTAGAAAAGCACTCAATAATCCAAATTGTGTTTCATTTCGCAGAAAATAAAGCTGACAATGCAGGTTTGAAATCGATAACGCACAGGTTAATATCTTTAATATATGTATATAACTAACATCGCACTCAATAATACAAACTGTTTCAATTCGCAGAAAATAACACTGACATTGCAGGTTTGAAATCGATAACGCACAGGTAAATATCTTTAATAGATATATATAACCAGCATCGCACTCAATAATCCAAATTGTGTTTCAATTCGCAGAAAATAACGCTGACAATGCAGGTTTGAAATCGATAACGCACAGGTAAATATCTTTAATAGATTTATATAACTAACATCGCACTCACACTTAAAATAATCTAATATATTCCTTTTATCTTTCGCAAATATACGCACAGCACCCATTAAATGTACCTGCGATTTGCAGGTAAGAAATCGCACACGATTGAATCAATTTAATAAAATTCTTTTGTTGTTGCAGAAACTTCGGTTTTAATTTTTTGGTTTTTTTTACCCGACTCGACTCGCTCAAAACTCATCACCAACTAACTCCTTCCCACCACCGTAAACCAAGAAGTAACTCGACTACCGTCGCCACCCACAGGCGAACAGCCACCGAATGCCGCCGTCTCTTTCAACCCGGCATCGTTGCTAGCAATTGTACGGCGTGATATCTGCGATTGTCCGTGTATCTTGCCTGTTGTCAAAACCCTCGGGAATACTTTGCCAAGCCATGAAACAGAAATCTATATGTGTGCGTGCTTAGTCCGTTTTTTAAAATGTTCTATATTGATACTTATAGAAAAGTGCTAAACATTGGTCTTATATATGCTATAGAGCCTACTAACTACTATCCATAAAAGAAAATAGTCTTCTAGTAATTTAAAGCTTGGTTCCTTACCTTCCCAAAGGCTACACTTCCTATATACCTTACTTAACAAAATTATACAATAGTTTTGACTACAAAGTAACCTTACCATTTTACGCTCAATACCCCTCAGCTGAGTGATAATTGCATGTGTGTATGTGCAGCCAGAGTCCGAATCTGTAGGCAGCTATATTCGATATCATCAGCCCACGGCATGCCATGACGGCACAGCGACATTACAATGATTACTCAGCGGAGAATTTTTGTTTGCGGAATCGTAGTCATTTGGTTAAGATAATTTTTTTTTAATAATTTTGTTAGGAAAGGTATTAAAATTTTATTACGGTTCAGAAGATAAGAAAGCAAGCTTAAGATTAACACAACGCCATTTTTCTGTATGAATAGTAGTTTAGGTTGGAGAAGCTATTCAAATCAAACTTTTGTCACTTTTACATAAGAACACTGCAAATATTTTAGAATGTAAGGACTACGTTGGGCCTAGCATGTGGTAGGGAGGGAGTCTGTTTCATGGCTTGTGAAGCATTCTCGAGGGTTTTGCTCTTGTTCGAAGTTTTCGTGTCGCTGCCAGAGTGCGGGTGTGTGTGTATTAGTTTTCTTGTACTTTGGTAGCAGAAAATTGTGGATTGAGAGCATACATTTTCTCCTCGGAATTCTTCGATGGCTTGCTGTAATGCATTGTATGGTGGTATCGTACGTACAGCTAGGCGAATTACAGTTACATGCCTGGAATGTTGGCTGGCAAACGGTAAGGTTCATCGGAAAGATTCCAAATTGCGCGCGTTCTGCGCAATTTAGAATTTTTCATATGAAAAATATTATTTTTTTGTTTTCTCTTTTCAGGATTCTATGCGGGAGAATATGATTTGTGCGATTTATCGGAAAGATTCTAAATTGCGCGCGTTCTGCGCAAATTAGAATTTTTTCGTGTGACAATATTGTTTACAATTCTTTACGGGATTTATACGGCGCGTTTACCAAAGAGATAGTAATTTGCGTGCGTTCTGCGCAAATTAGAATTATTCATATGGAAAAAAAAAATTTTTTCTTTTCTTTGCTTTTCAGGATTTTCTAAGGTTTATGGAAAAATAGCATAGGGCTCCTTTTCGAAACTGTATGTAAACGACTGCCCCTTGTACCCGAGAAATTACGGCAAACAGAAAAGAAGGTGACTAGTAGTAATGGGAAGAAGGATGAAGAAACGGAATGGAGGAAAGAAAAAATAAATAAATAAAAAGGATCCAACAAATGGGGTTATATGACCCGGTATTCTACTTCATCTCATAGAAAAACTCATTTGGTTTTTTAAGCCATCATTTATTTTAGAGATCCAATATTTCGGTCTTTGGTGTAGGCCATTATCAAGGCTCACTAAAAGTGGGGAAAACAAATCAAAAATTAATTGATGCAAAATAAACAATTAATTACAAACTATGTGTTTTTACCTTTAGATACTTGGTGTTTCAGGAAGAACATTTATTTGTGGGTTGTTTATAACCTCATGTCAAAAATATTTAAAATTTAAACTTTAAAAACTTAAAACTTTAAAACCTTTTCAGCAATTTCTTAAGAAAATTAAACACAAAAAGAAAATATCACAGTAATTAATATTGATGTCAGACATTTTATGAGATACAATTGACGATAAAAATAAATAACGATTAGGAACTAAAGACTGAGGACTGAGAGAAACTAACAATTTTAACTTGTGATCAGATTCGTGTTGGAAACAGCATTAAGTACGTCCCGCTAGTGCGAAAACAATTGTTATCATGTTGAGTGTGCGCATGAATTGATTATATTTTTGTATTGCGGGTAAATGTATTGCGTATCAATCTTGAAATGTGTTGCATTGGGCTTATTTGATTATATGTAGAGGGCTTCTATGTTTTTCCTTTTCCCCCAGTTTTGCTCTTTATCTAGGATTTTTGGATTTAAATAGTCGAACGTGCTGTCTTGTAGGTACGTTCATCTTTTTGCTGGTGACTGTCATTTCGTGTGAGCTTAGATGTTCTATTATAATCATTTATATGTTCCGCATACGTATTTTTATGTCTCTCCCTGTTTCTCCAATGTAGACCTTGCTGCAATTGTTTGTTTGGCACCTGACTTCATATATTGCACCCTTTATTGGTTTTGCAATTTTTGTTTTAGTATCTGAGTAGAAGGTTAGTCTTAATTGGTTTTGAGGCTGGAGCCCCAATCTAATGTTGGTATTGTTATTTTGTAGAGTGGGGATGATTTTATTGCTTATTGCTAAGAAATACATAACAAAACCTGATTTTAAGCTAAGGCAGTGCGACCAGCCCCGGCCCATATATGGGAGTTGCATTCCATTCTAGGTCTAATGTAGGACTTGTAGAGGAGCGCTAGATTTGATGGGCTGAAATATTTCTTACACCTTTTCAGAAATCCAAGACATTTCGATGCTTCTTTGGCAACAGAAAAGATGTGATCTGTACAGTTTAACTTACTGGAAATATTAATGCCAAGAAGGCTTCGTGACGGTGAATCAGAAATTAATGATCCATCAAAAGGTACGTATGTGGTTAAGTTATGATCTTGTTTTAATGAGATGAGATAGCTTTGGATCTTAGATGCATTGAATTCGACGCGATTCGCTTTACCCCAAGCGAGGATATTTTAAGATCGCTATTCAATGATCTAACAATCCAATCTCGTTTAACACATGCGGCATTCCCACTAGGTCCGCAAGAGTGTCAAAGGAGTAAGCGAAATCAAGAGTACTGTCATCTGCAAAACTATGGATGGGATTGAAAGTAATGGAAAGCAGATCATTAATGCAAATTAAAAAGAGAGTTGGAGAGATAACGGAGCCTTGAGGCACACCGGCATTTATTGGATGCGGTTCAGATGTAACGCCATCTAATACAACACGTATTTGGCGACTAGATAAGAAACTTTCAATCCATAATGGAAGAGGAGGAGAGAGACCAAGTGCTTTAAGTTTGGCTTAAAGGGCTGGACTATATCAAAGGCCTTTGAAATATCTAGGGCAACTATTTTAGACTCACAAAAATTGTGAAGACTACGGCTCCAACGTTCCGTAAGAAAGGTCAGCAAGTCTCCAGTTGAGCGTCCAGCTCGGACGCCATATTGGCGATCGTTGATGAGATGATTAGTTTCTAGATACTTCATTAATTTTGAGTTAATGATAGATTCAAAAACCTTTGAAAGAATCGAAGTGATCCCAATTGTTCGATAATTTGAGGGATCGCTACTGTTATAATACTTCTTTTTACCAACCTTTCTTACATCCTTGTATTCCTAGATATTCCCAGTTCGGGACGGATATTCTGTCCTCCAAAACATTTTTGATGTTGTTGCACTCTTTTATTTCACCTTTCTTTTAAATGCTACTCCTCTCTTATTACAACTTTTTCTTTTACTACACACTATTCTTTGATTTCCAACTTTACTTGGGTCAAATTTTCCCTTTCTTTCTTTTCAAACTACCGAAACCGCGCCGCCACCAAGGTTTTTCTTCCAAATCGATTCTTCTTCAGGAACTCAAAAAACAACCGAAATCTAACCAGCACTTTCATCCGGGGTAACCGACTGCGCTCTTGATCCCTTTCATCGCGATCAAGAAGCGTCGTTCAGGGTAGAAAATGCATAGTTGCATTTCTACCCTGAGAAAAATTTTCATTTATTCTGGACTTGATTAAACAAGTCCAGAATATTTTTCGATGGACGGTGGCTTGCAAAAATGTAATTTGAAGATTTCATAAACATCAGACACCGTCCCGTCGCTTGAAATTGCGGCGCGCGTATACATGTAACGTATTTTCGCAGTTTTCACGGCAAATCTAAAGGTACGATTTGCCTTTCTATTTTTCATTTGATGATTCCTACTGGCATGGTTCTAAATGGAAATTTTACTATCAAAACGACTTGGGTTTTAATTTAAAACTTTTGTTTTTCCCAAGTCGTTTTATGGGAAAAATTTTAACTTTAAGGAATGTGAAGAAATTGTTGACGCAATTTCTTCGTCTAATTGGGTGATAAGCTAATCCTATTTGAAGCATGATTAACTTAAGCGAAAAATTTATGAAATATTATGTATTTTATTATATGCATCTTCTCAGGTATATATGAAAATTTTCTTTATTATAGGTATACAACAATCCTTCCAAAAGAGAGTAATTCTTTGGAGAGGAATAACTCTCGGGAGAAAGAGTTCGTCCCAAAGAACTTTGTTATAGTCTTGGGATTTCTTACATAGGGTTTTAGATTACTATTTGGTTTAATTAATTTAATCAGCCAAAGATTGTTACTTTGTTGCGGCTATTTTTCCGGTGTTCTGTTTGAATGAATCCATTATTGCATTCGAGTGTGAGCTTTAGCCGTGAGCACTTAGCGAAGTCTTTTTCTATATCTTGAGCGCCACGGCTGTGACTTATCGCCGGGTAATGATACCCTTATACCCACATCGGGGGCAAGCTTGGGTTGCTGCAGGTAAGTGCTGCTGTCCGCTCCTAAGATATTCATTATTTACTTATTATCTTGTTTTCAGGGGGAACTCTTGACATTATTGGAGAGCATGGATTATGTGCCTGCTGCCATCCCATTATCAGCCCACCGTAAGCCGCAATTGTGCGACGCCTTACGGCCACTCCTCCCCCTGAAGCTGCCGCTGACCAGCGCCAACCGGCTGCGCTAGCTGTCTCTGCTCGGGAAAATGCCGCCGACCAGGGCGAAGTTTAAGTGCGAGACCAACCTACCATATTTTTTTTTTATATTTTGCTTTCTATCTTTCCTGTCTCTCTTCTTTTCCATTCCTATTAAAAATTTTTGTATTAACAAAAAAACAAAATTTATAAAAAAACGGAAAAAAAATTGAAAATGCACTAAAAATACTGTTCTGTTTTCGCCTTTATCCTCCTTTTCCGCTCCGTTTGGGTAGGCTCTTGTCACTACCTTTTTTTTTAAAGACAATTAAAATGTACAGAGATGTGAAAGAAAGAAAATTTGTGTTGTTGGGTACTATGTGTCTACTATAATTCGAGGTACTAACTATGCTTGGCGCGGATTCGGTTAAGTTTTAAAACACTATTTAGGGGTTAAAAGATTATTTTTGTTTAATTTTACGAGATTTTGAAAGGTTTTTACTTTGGTTGTTGTTGTGACCTGTTTTTCATTACTGCTAAGCGTGTATATTCTAACCTATTTAAAAAGTATTTATGTTCATATTCTCGCATTAGTTTTTGTTAATATATATTTTACTTTTTACTCTAGGTTAGTGTGGTTATATAACTCCTTTTTACTATTTGTGTTTTTAGTAGCCTGGTACTATGTTATTTGTTTTGTTAAGTATAGCCCTTACTAAAAGAAATTACGTACATACATACGTACATTACATATCGGGCCTACGTTTATCCAAATAACGTACATACTTAAATTAAATTGCCTATCATATCTACATTAATTCTTGTCAAAAGAAAATATGTACATGCATTGCATATGACTCTACAATTCTTGCCAAAAGAAAATATGTACATACCTACATTGAATAGCAAGAGAAATAAACCATTGCATGCATGTACATACTTGCGGTACATTACACCTAAAGAATGGCGCGTATATACATATTATTACTGACCTACAGCAATTATTTCCGCATATAAAACAAGCGGAAAAAAAAGTGTGGTAATACCCCTGCGCGCAAGAAATCCCACATTGTAATATGACGACCTTGCGCCGGATGTAAAACAAATGTATGTATGTAGGTGACCAAATTGATGGTTCAGGATGAATGAAGTGAAGTAGTATAATGACCAGCTGCAAGCATTTAGCGAAATTTATATTTATGTATGTACGTATAGAAACAAAGTACAAACGTTTGACGAAAATAATATTTACGGATGAAAAACGATGAATGATAATGGCCAGCTGTAGATATTGAGCAAAGTGAAATTTATATATATATGTATATGGCGAGTGCTCTGAGGAAATAAATTAAGAGTTTTAGCTTTACTTCCGTAGCAGTTAAGATTAAATTTGAGTATAAATATTATAACGTTTTAATTAAAAGACAGTTGCAATCGTAACTCGCAAGAAACACATCAAGTTGTTCAGCTACTCCACTACACCACACTAGGAGCAAAGCTACATTAGCTACTCCACTACACCACACTAGGCGCAAAGCTACATTAGCTACTCCACTACACTAAACATAGGAGCAAATTTATATATATATGTATATGGCGAGTGCTCTGGGGAAATAAATTAAGAGTTTTAGCTTTACTTCCGTAGCAGTTAAGGTTAAATTTTAGTATAAATATTATAACGTTTTAATTAAAAAGACAGTTGCAATCGTAACTCACAAGAAACACATCAAGTTGTTCAGCTACTCCACTACACCACACTAAGAGCAAAGGTACATTAGCTACTCCACTACACAACACTAGGCGCAATGCTACATTAGCTACTTCACTACACTAAACATAGGAGCAAAGCTACATTAGCTACTCCACTACACCAAACTAAGGAGCAAAGCTACATTAGCTACTCCGATAAATCAACGTACCTACAACCAATGTATCGTCATAGTTTGATAGCAAGTACTTCATTTACTCAAAACAAGTTTCCTCGCAAAGAAACCGTAACAATTTGGCGCAGCCGGTAAGATCAAGGAAGTTAGTTCAACCTACAAATACTTGAAAAGCCTTGATCCTCGCACCTACGAGTGCATACAAAGATCTAACTGTTGAGTCTGACCTCAGAATTACCACGATAGAGCGCTTCTAACCCATCCAACACACGGAAGAAGCCCCAAATTGCAGTACGACTTCTCTGAATAAAATAATTGAGAAATATATAATTCTAAGCAAAGCTAACGCTACCAAAAAGGAAGAACGTAAACATTTTTAAGTAAGTTTCCATAAAAAATTGTTAAAAAGTGGCAAACAATTCTTAACGAATTCACTTAAAACAGTGTTAAAGATATATTATTCTATATCTAAGGAATTTTAAAAAAGAAATTCGTTGATTCTTCTCGCCTTCTTTTAATTCCAAGCTAAGTAGCTTTTATTAACAATAAGTGATAAAACAGGGCTTTGTTTTTAAAACAAAAGTCGCTAAACTACTTATTCCCTTTTCTTCCCCACTTCTCTCTCTCACACTTATTCGTGGAAACTCGAAGTTTTGGCCTTCATGCCCAGACCTGATCAAAGTTCTCCTGGCTCGGATTTTGAGGCAGCAATAAGCTCATTGTCGTTTGACAACACAAGTCCTCCAGACAGCCCGACAGTAGAGCGAAATTCACCCCAAAGCAGACCATCCATAAACTGGTATCGCGAGCATCGCTCAGGTAAACGCTTCAGAGGGCACAGTCTAATAAATTTCCTCGCAAGAAATCATAGTTTAGGCGCGCTAGTATCCAAGCATTCGTTAGCTACACAAAATTCGAGTATAAACACTCAAATTACTTCCCGCACAGAACAACACAATAAAACAGACAAAATGTCTGTAAGCTATGCAAAGGTGGTTAAACTAACAGCACAAATGGTGCCCGTATTCTTTCGGGAATTTAGTCCCCACATCCTCACAGAGTTACAAACTTTTATAGGCTGCTGTAAGCAAGTAGAACAATGTCTAGAAGCGGAAGAAAAACTAGCTTTTATGCAAATTTTCCCCACTAGGTTGAGAGGACATGCATACCAGCTAATCGCCTCAAGCTCACTCACAACATTTGAAGAGGTTGAAAAATTGCTTTATCGTAATTACTTACCTCGTGAGACATACCATGAGCTGATAAACAGATTAATTACTTGTCGACAATACCCACACGAGTCTCTTAACTCATTCACCACTAGGCTAAAAGGCCTATTGTTACAATGTAACGAAGCAGCACAGAACAAATGAAATTTTTAACGTGGTGAAACGACAAATAGAGGATTTTGCAATGGCTATCTAACTGCATATCTACTTACCTTGAATGAAGATTCAGTAGACAAACTCCTTCAAAGGGCACTTGATATGGAAAGATTGCAACAAGGATTCTTTCATATCCCACAAGCCACTAATTACATTCCACATACCACAAACAATTTTCCAACAACTTTTTAAGGCATAATCCTACAAATTATGCTAATGCTTGTAATCTCCCTATTCACGAGAGTGTGCTACTGCAACTACAAGGGACGCACGTATGATGAATGTTTAAAACGGAAAAACACTCCTTTCTGTGTAAACTGCAGGATAAAGGGCCATGATGTCCAACATTGCAAGCAAAATTCTAAGGCGCCACCCGAACATGCAAACACTACCAACAATGCTCGGTGTGGCTCTACAAAACCGGAACAACGAATAAATCACATACAGAATATGTGCGATTTTTGTGGCCGAAGAAGCCATACTGTATCCACTTGCCAGCAGAGACAACGATGGGAGGCAACACATTCGGGAAACGGCACACTGTCGACCGAAAAATCCCCGGCTCGACATTAAATAGTACTGGGCAAATTACTTCAGGGTCTTCTAAAAAAACAAAGCAACAAACTAGAGAAAATGTTCCAGTGGTAAATTTACCATTGGACATAAGCAAAAACACAGCCGTTCGGCTGATAGTAGACACTGGAGCTGAAGTAAGCCTTATAAAACAGGAAGCACTAGATTCGCCGGAACGGATAGAAAAAGGACAAAAAGTCACTCTGAAAGCTCCATTTGGAGAAGGAGAAACATTGGGTAACTGCCAAGGAAGTTTTTTATTAAGCCGCAGTATCCCGTGCAATCTACAGGTTGTAGAAGATAACGCCTAAACCTCGCACGATGGGCTATTAGGTAACGATTTTCTTGCAAGAAATTGCAATATTGAAGGGCTTAACAGATTACTCCGGTTTCCTCGCACGGAAATCAATCCTATCGAATTCACGGTACCTCTCGAAACATCCATAGAAGATGGAGAGGATATTCCAAAGTATCAAATAGTGGAGGAATCTGAATCTACTACCGTTTCACGGGTACCAAGAACAATTATTCCTTATTTCCAATTTAAGACATTTCAAGCACTTTGGATGAAGATGAAGGTAGGCAATATGAAGTAGAACTACAGCGATCTAATAGAATACCCCATCGATCTCAAATCATACTGAGCATACCATTACAAATGGACCAGGAAATGATCTGTTTGTATCAGGAGATTCAAGAAGGACTATTTGTCGCAAATTGCCTAGTTAGTCCTCATTGAAATTTCATACCGTTATCTGTTCTGAACGTAAACACAGAACCTGTATTCCTAAGTAGATTAAAACTTACTCTAATTAATCATTATAACATTAGGTCTCTGCAGTTACCTTTGGACGAAATAAATTCCCAAAGTTCTCAGAAAGAAGGTGATCTTCCTTTCCCACGTGCACAAGACAAAAACGTGATCAATATAAAATCTCTCTATTCAACTTTGGACGAAATTAATTCCCGAAGTTCTAAGAAAGAAGATGATCTTCCTCATGCACATAGTAAAAAACCCAATAACTTCAAACTAGACACGAAGAATTACAACTCCAATCCACATTCAATATACGTAAACTACATTTCAAATTACAGTCAAGATAGGCTAGTGGCTTTGCGTAAAGAATTACTGTTGGATAGAAATCTAAGTCAAGAAGAAGAAAATTCAATTCTCGAGCTATGCTATAAATACAATGACCTTTTCTACCTAAAGGGAGACAAACTAAGGTGCACAAATACAATAAAACATTATACCCATAGTACAAAACCGCAACCATTCCATAAATCAAAAAATGTATAGACTCCCAGAAGCCCATCGGGCAGTCATAAATGAACAAATCAAAGAAATGTTGGAGAATGACATAATTCAACTAAGTAAAAGCCCGTGGAACTCTCCGGTGCTCGTAGTCCCGAAGAGAGCTGGACCTGACGGCAATAAACGCTGGCGAGTAGTAGTAGATTTCCGTAAAATTAACGAGAAATCTATAGGAGATGCTTTTCCATTACCCAGGATAGAAGATATACTGGATCAACTTCGGCATTCGCGATATTTCACTACGCTTGACCTTGCAAGCGGATATCATCAAGTACTTGTTGATCCAAGGGATAGACCCAAAACTGCGTACAGAACCGCATATGGGCACTATGAATTTAAGAGAATGCCATTTGGGCTGAAAGGCGCGCCTGCGACTTTCGAGCGTTTAATGAATTACATTCTAATGGGTCCCCAAGGCTTAGAATGCTTTGTCTATCTCGATGATATTGTAATATATGTGTACACAATTCATATTAATCATTCCAAATTAATTCTAAATTATAAAATATTGCTGCATCATAATTTCATTCACCTTTCATTCAATTGACATAATTTCATAAAACTCAGTGTCAGCAATATAACGATCGCACACCTCAGGTGAGTGAACTTATGATGCATACTTTATTTACAATATGTGTCGACATAATTTTCTGTAGCGAGCAATTTTTTGTAATTAACTTTAGTGCTTAAGCAAACAATCATAATGTATATATATAGATTGATTTTATAATAAAGTTCAGTTCTTGAGTAAAGACGATATAACACAACGTGAATCTTTTACTTCGAACATTTGGTCCTTCGAGCCATCGGAAAGTGTACTAGATTGGTCCAAGCCATAATTTCGTCTTGTGTGAGGCTGCACAAGTGTCTAGTACAAACAGCAACGATAGTCTTAATTAAGATAATATCTACAATTCAACAAACCTAGAGAACAGAGGATTTTTAGGTATATATATAAAAAACTTCATCCTCTGGAGCAACGTGTCCTGAGGCTCTGTTTACGCCATTTGCATTGCGGAACCAGTGTCCTCAATCACACTTAACTTTTCTTCTACACAGGTTTATAACAAGAGTTTGCAGTAATCTGATTGAAAATGGATCAATTAATCATCAAACAAAACGCTGATGCCAAGAAAATTCAGAAGATCTCCAATAACATTCCAAAGGACCCAATTACTAGGAAGACTAAGGAGTATTGCGCAGCACGCCTACAAATACTAAATAATACATGGAGAGTTTTAAGCAGCGCGGCATTTAATTAGAGCTACTAAAAAATCAGATACCTCAGCATAAATACTTTGAGGAAAATTTCTTCTTAAATATCGAGAAAATATATGAAGACGCAAGGGAAGCCTTTGAAAATGCTATTAAGAATGCAATCGAAAGATCGAAAGACACTGCGAGAATAGAAGATCAAGTGAGGACTATAAGGAAACAAAATGCCTTAATAGAATCTCTACAACGAGTGATCGTTCGAATCGTGCTAGAATTAACGCCTCAGACTTCTGAAGCATTTCTTGTTCAAAAAAGCAAGCTTTTAAATGGTTACTGGGAGCACATTGTAGGTAACCATGGAGAAATTATGTCCGGAGCTAAATTTAAAGATGATTAGTTTGATAATGATGTATTCGCCAAAACAGAAGATAAATACCAGACAGTGCTCATCAAAATACAAGAGCAGCTCAACAAAATATCTGCAGAACAGGTTGGCAAATGCGGAAAAGCTATTCTACCTTAAAAAAAATTTAAGGGGTGAACCGAATGAGCTGACTCAATATTTATCAATAACGAATGACAATTATAATACAGCTTGGAGCATACTTGATAAGCGATACAATAATAAAAGAGCATTAGTGACAGCACAACTTCGTACTTTCTTCAGTCAACCTGAGCTCAGCAAGGAGTCGGCAGAAGGTTTGAAGAAACTACACGATACTGCATCAGAAGTCTTAGAAGCCATTTCGAAATTGGGAATCGACACAGAAGACTGGGATGCAGTAGTGATATTTCTATTAACACAAAGGCTTGATAAAGAAACTCACCGATTATACGAGCAATCGCTGAAAAGTCCAAGAGAAGTTCAAACGTTAAAGGATTTCATTGAATTTATCGAAAATCGCTTTCAGGGATTAGAACCATCAAAATTTTACACAGCTTATAAACAACTTGATAAAAGGGAAAAACTAACGAAAATCCACCATATCTCAATTAATCGACAAAAGTGTCCAGTCTGCAAAGGTGAGCACAAAATATATGGTTGTGAGAAGTTCTCAAGGTTAAACGGTTAAACGAATAGATGCAGTGCGCAAATCAAACTTATGTGCAAATTGCTTAACAAGGGGACATCTAACAGTTGACTGCACGAATTGGCGAGTGTGTAAGATGTGCAACAAAAAACACCACACGCTTCTACATTCGACCCACCCAATTCAAAAATCGATAAACATCCATAAATTAAGACCAGAGGCTAGTGGGGGAACGAATTATAATCAACAGTCAGCCGACGGAGCTCACCACGCATTTTACTAAAAACCAAATTCATCATACAGTACTATTAGCAACTGCATTGATACAAGCCCGTGATAGATATGGAAATTTCATTCAGATAAGAGCACTCGTAGATCAAGGGGCACAAGGTACATTTATTACAGAAGACAAAGACTAAGAATGCCTAGAAAGAAAATTAATGCAACAGTAACTGGAGTTGGAGAGGCTAGTGTAGGAACTATTCAGACATGTGTAGAGCTTACATTAAAACCCAGATTTGGATCTACATTTGTACTCACAACCACTGCATTAGTACTCAAAAAACTAACAAAAATCCTGCCTGCCGAAAAAATCCACTCGAATTCCTGGAAGCATACCAGAAATTTCATTCTGGCAGAAACAAGGTACCATATGCCAGGTCGAATTGATGCCATATTAGGAGCAGATGTAGTCGGAAAAATACTACTAGACAATGTCTTGAGGGGAGTCCCAGGATCTCCCATAGCACAGCAAACTGAATTGGGTTGGCTACTGTCTGGAGAAGAAACCAGTGTAACAGCAGACAGAGCAATTCATGCTTCATCTCAGAAATAGATATCATCAGGGAGCTTTGTCGATTCTGGGAGAGCGAAGAGCTACAGTCTGGCCAAATAATGACAAGCGAGGACGTAGCATGTGAAAACCATTACAAAACCACTCATAGAAGAGGAGCCAATGGACTATATACAGTACGTATCCCATTTCGGGAAGATCCTGACAAAGCAGACGATTTACACGGATCTAGGCAGTTGCTCTAACAAGACTCTTTCAAATGGAACGAAAATTTAAAAACAATATCGCATTCGCAACCATGTACATGGATTTCATGAAAGAGTATATGCGCTTAGGACATATGGTGCTGGCTACTGATATAAACCAAAACGCTCATTATCTACCACATCACGCAGTAGAAAAAAAGGACAGCACTACATCGGCACTAAGAGTCGTCTTTGATGCCTCAGCTAAGCATAAAGTTGCACGAAGCATAAATGAACTAATGATGATTGGTCCTCAATTACAGGACAATTTACTGTCTATACTGTTGAGATGGAGAACGCACAAAATTGTATTTATGGCGGACATTGAAAAAATGTACCGTCAGATTAAAATTGATGTTAGAGATCAAGACTACCAACGAATACTCTGGCGATATTCACCAGATGAATCGATTCGCGAATATAAATTGACAACAGTCACGTATGGTACAGCTTCGGCACCATTCCTCGCCATTCGTACACTACAGCAAATAGCCAAAGACGGAAAACGTACATATCCTACAGCTTCAGAAATTATCATGAACGATACATACGTAGCCGATGTCGTCTCCGGAGGGAACTCAGTGAATGAAGTCATTAACTCCAGCACGCAACTTATTAAACTTTTGCAGGAAGGAGGTTTTAATCTTCGAAAATCGTCAAGCAACAGTATGGATCTTATCAACAAAATTCCAAGAGACCTAAGAGAGAATGCAAAACAGCTTGACTTCGAAAAGGAAAAGACAATAAAAGCACTAGGCGTACATTGGAATCCATCTACTGACAACTTTAAAGTTCAAGTTAATATAGACATTAATTCAAGTCCATCAAGTAAACGTGAATAATTGTCAGAAGCTGCAAGAATATTTGACCCTATTGTACTCCTAGCACCAGTGACGATAAAAATTAAACTATTATTCCAAGAAATATGGTTACATGGATCCAATTGGGATGATGAACTGCCCATTCACATACGGCAAAATTGGTAAAGAATAAAGTCAGAACTCCCAGGCTTGCCACAGATTCCAATTTCCCGATGGATTGGTTACACAGGTAAAGGCTGTAAGTGCGAATTGCATGGATTCTCAGATGCATCCAAAAAAGCATATGCTGCTGCAGTGTACCTTCGAGTAGTGAAAGGCAGACAAATTTCAACTGCGAAGACCAGGGTTGCTCCACTTAAATCCAAGCTATCCCTACCCAGATTAGAGCTGTGCGGAGCAGCACTGCTGGCTAATCTCATCAAAGAAACCCAAAAAGGTTTGAAAATCGAGAACCTGTATTGCTATGCCTGGACAGACTCCACTATAGTACTTGCATGGCTACAAGAAGACCCACATAAATGGAAAACATTTGTGGGAAATACAGTAGTTGAAATTCAAGCAGTCATCGACAGCAGTAATTGGTTTCATGTGAAATCTCACGAAAATCATTCTGACGTAGCATCGAGGGGAATGTATCCCTCTCACTTAAGGAATCTTACGCTCTGGTGGGAAGGTCCGCAATGGCTCAATGAAGAAACAATCGCCTTCCCCAAGAACGTCCCACAAAACATCGAGGAAGAAAAACAGAAAGTATTAGTCAGGGTCAGTACTGTAACGAACGAAAAGGAACCACCAATAGCTCGACTACTGCTTCGATGCTCTTCCTTTGGAAAATTACAACGCGTACTAGGCTACTGCAATCGTTTTATAAACAATGCAAAGGTGACAAAAATTGTGAGAAGCACGGAATCCTTATCAGTCGATAATCGTATGCCAATGGTCATAACGGATACTGCCCTAATGCCATTCGAAAAAGTATATCGCAGGTCCCCTTGAGGAAACGCACTCAGGAAACAAATATATTTTGACTTTTCAAGACAATCTTACCAAATTCATAGATTGTTACGCCATGCCGAATGGCGAAGCAGAAACGGTAGCAGGAATATTTTTCAACGAGATAATCACTCGTTACCGTATTCCTAAAAAGGTAGTAACTGATCAAGGCTCCAACTTCTTAAGCGATCTCTTCAAACGAGTTTGTAAGCTCTTAAAAATTAGAAAACTGCATACATCCGCTTATCATCCACAATCCAACGGTGCACTCGAAAGAACCCACAGACCACTAGTAGAGTATTTAAGAGCTATTGTATCCGAAAATCCAAAGGCTTGGGATCCATTCCTGAGAACTGCTGCTTTTGTATATAATAATAGCCCACATGAAGGCACTAAGCTCACTCCAATGGACTGTCTGTTTGGATTTACAGCGGAGGTACCCTCAAATCTAAGAAGAGAGACAGAGCCAATGTAAAATCACGAAAGTTACTACCATATTCTTAGGTAATAATTACAGAAAACCTACGCTATCGCCCGAAAAAATTTACTGAACGCTAAGGAAAAGTCAAAACTACACTATGATAAACACTCAAGACCAGTAACTTTCCAACCAGGTGATAAAGTATGATAAAGTGATAAGAAACACAAGCTTTCCAAGATATGGCTAGGTCCATATCTCGTGGTAAAAGCTTTCACTCCTGTTAATACTATTATTCAAATCGGCATACGAAGAGTTACAGTACATAACAACAGGTTAAAACCATTCCACGAATAATAGTTAACCTTTTGAAGAAAGAGAAGAGAATACATTCCACCTCAACATGCAAAATCAGAGGTAAAATATTTTTTGTTTTGATTAAAGAAAGACAATTTAATTACCTTTATTTTATTGCCAAATTTAACAAGAAACCAATTAAGAGGTTTTTTTAGTAACCCTTTCAATTTCCTAATAAACATATAACTATGATAAAAACAGAAGATGCCAAACATATCTGAATGAAAATTCTTACTCTTTAGATCAACTAGAAGAGTAAATAAAAACACTGGAAAACAAAGAACGCACGGCTTCTCAGACCGTTCATTCAGAATCATAAGATTCAAGTAAGCCACAAACTAACCCGCCCCCACAGGCAAATAAGAGGCAACATTTACCAATACCTCCACCGCCACCACTTTCACCATCTTTAACCCATGTTGGACCAGATCCAAGTACACGCCCCCGTCATTTGCAAGTAGTTTAGTTACTTTTCAAATCCAAGATAACCAAAATTAATAAAAAAGATCTGTCTTGTTTAAGATATATAGTAAATATTAACAGAAAAATAAAAAAAAACGAAGAGAGATAAATATATATATGTATATGTATATGTGATTGTGATTGTATATGTATATGTGATTGTAAGCAAATAAAATAATAAGGAAAACATATGCATACACATATCTTATTGCAGATGCATAAAAAATTAAAATGGTAATGAAAACATATGTACACACACATATATTACAATAAATGCATTAAAAAATTAAAATTATAAGGAAAACATATTTATATACACATATCTTATGTAAATGCATAAAAAATTAAAAAGATAATAAAAACATATGTACACATACATATATTACAATAAATGCATATAAAATTAAAATTATAATGTAAACCTACGAATATACAGATATATGCGTCAACATATTAAAATTGTAGTGAGAACACATGTATACACATATATTAGTATAAAAACATAAAGAATTAAAATTGTAAACATAAAAAAAAAATTTTTTTGTGTATACATATATGGTATTAAATGTTTATATTGTAAATTGATATATACAGATATATTATTTGCAAAAAACAAAACATATTTATACCTACATAAGAGAAAAAATCTCTTTTTACTGTAGCTAAACAAAAAAAATATTTATAAAAATAGGCTAGAAATAATTCACGATATTGTACACATAGATAAGTTAGCTTCATCAACCTAACTAACTAATCGTCTCAGCGCTCGACATTATGTACATACATATGCATATGTAACATCTTATTTTTTTTTAGGCTATCAAAGTCATATACAATGTTCGAATGCGTATTCCACTTCTAAGAATAACACATTTTTTTTTAAAAAGAGGGAGGTTTGTTACGTACAGCCCTTACTAAAAGAAATTACGTACATTACATATCAGGCTTACGTTTATCCAAATTACGTACATACTGTTACGAGCGTGGCCTTAGTTCGTTATTTAAAACACAATATTTCAGATATAATTCAAAACTTCTTTCTTTATTTAACTTTACTGTTTACTCTCACAAATTCACAAATAATTATCAAATCAACTCTTTATTTATCGCTAGTACTGTACTTCTAATTATCGCAATCCCAATAGTTTACTTCGTTCACTTCGCTGTCTGAAATAATACTCCGCCTCCTAGCTGTCAGAGCGCCGTATTTATACTCTACGAATTATCCTAGAACCTACCTGAATATTCCGTTCTCCGAACCCAAAGTTTACTAAGATGACACTAACCTAAAGTTGCTTCCATTCCTAACAGATGTCGCTTGATTCACTTTGTGGCACGTAACAATACTTAAATTGCTTATCATATCTACATTAATTCTTGTCAAAAGAAAATATGTACATGCATTGCATATGACTCTACAATTCTTGCCAAAAGAAAATACACATGTACATACCTACATTGCATAGCAAGAGAAATAAATCATTGCATGCATGTACATACTTGCGGTACATTATACCTAAATAATGGCGCATACATACATATTATAACTGACCTACAGCAATTATTTCCGCATATAAAACAAGTGGAAAAAGAAAGTGAGGTAATACCCCTGCGCGCAAGAAATCCCACATTGTAATATGACGACCTTGCGCCGGAGGTAAAACAAATGTATGTATGTAGGTGACCAAATTGATGGTTCACGATGAATGACGTGAAGTAGTAATGACCAGCTGCAAGCACTTATCGAAATTTATATATATGTATGTACGTATAGAAACAAAGTACAAACGTTTGACGAAAATAATATTTACGGATGAAAAACGATGGATGATAATGGCCAGCTGTAGATATTGAGCAAAGTGAAATTTATATATATATGTATATGGCGAGTGCTGTGAGGAAATAAATTAAGAGTTTTAGCTTTACTTCCGTAGCAGTTAAGGTTAAATTTTAGTATAAATATTATAACGTTTTACTTAAAAAGACAGTTGCAATCGTAACTCACAAGAAACACATCAAGTTGTTTTTACTAGGAGCAAAGCTGTTCAGCTACTCCACTACACCACACTAGGAGCGAAGCTACATTAGCTACTCCACTACACCACACTAGGCGCAAAGCTACATTAGCTACTCCACTACACTAAACATAGGAGCAAAGCTACATTAGCTACTCCGATCAATCAACGTACCTACAACCAACGTATCGTCAGAAAGAAGAGCGAGTAAGATATTTCTAACAGTCAGTTCAACAAATAAGGTGCTTGTATGAGACTAACTTGGCTATAGTTTGATAGCAAGTACTTCATAAACTCAAAACAAGTTTCCTCGCAAAGAAACAGTAACAGTTTTATTTTTTCCAGTTTAGATGTTTAGTAGTTTGGTACTATTAGTCTAAAGTTTATTTTTCTAGTACATATTTCCTTACTAACTAGATCTTTATTCTATATTTTTGGTTACTTTTACTGTTTAAGTAGGTGTGTGCTTGGCCTTGTTTTTCGTATGAGTATTTAATTTCTCTCCATTACAATGTTTTTCATTTGTTTCGACTATTTGATCTCATTCTATTGTTCGATATAATTATTTATTCTAACTTATTACTCCTTAATTCTGTGATACTACCTCTCTATTGAGACTTCTGCTTAATAACATTGTTTGGACTATATCCGACCTATTTTTATAATAATACCAATCGCTGCTTTTCTAAGCACTTTTTGTAGATGTTCTACCAGGTCTACTTTTTGTTATGAAATTATAACTTTAGAAAAAGGCTCCAGTAGGCAGTGTCGATGTTCACACCGTTAGACTATTTGGACAGATTTGGTTCGGGGGAGCGATCTTGCTCGTTTTAAATTAGTTTGGTGATCGGGAGTTCGCTCCTCCATAGGAATTCCCTCTGTGGAACTTTCGACGTCACCTTGTGGTTGGCTCGTCTGTTGTCTCATCTTGAAGACAACAGGGTGAAGATATTTCACTGCCACAACAATCATTGTGGCCAGAACTAGTAGGCTGGTCAATGATAGAGAGCTTGTGGACAGGATATGGAAGTTTCTACTTGATACTTTCTCTTGGTATTTGCTGATTTTATCTTGGATTTCTTGCAAAGCATGCGTACCCTTATAAATTGTTTTGTGAATATCGTCACCCGTTAAAATCTCGCGTTGCGCAAAACTTTGGTTTTGTGATTCAAGTAAGATTTCAGCCAAACTCAAATTGAATAAGAGATGATTTAATTCCGGAAATTGTTTAGGGTGTGTAATTTTCAGTGGGTGTGTATTTTCACTTTCGTACTTGAGCACTTTGTCACTTATTTGCACTTGACATGGCTGGCATATTTCAATTGTTCCCTGTCCCTCTAATTTGGAGATCGCGAAGTAATCTAAACAAGTGATTTGCAGCACCGTGGAGGTGATAAACGAAAATAGCCATGCATCGGGCAGTAACTGCCTCTGTTGACAGAAACACGCATCCACTCCCTCATCAAAGCACACCAGTACCAATGGTAGACATTAGCGGGCATCACCCCAGCCCAGGATAAAAGGCGTCCACATCCAAAGGTTTTGACTCTACACGTGAAGGAAGGAAGTATCCACAACCGACAATCTGCGATTCAGAGCTGAAAGGGACTCCGAAGTAGACAACGCGCCCCCCTTTCAGTTTTTATCCAGGGGAATATAAGAAGGCCAAGGGCCCCCCCCCCCCGGCCGCACAAAAACTATACATCACCAGAAAGAAGACAGCTTTCCTGAATTGAGAGGGACCTCGAAGATGGCAAAAGTCGCCCTCTCAATTTGGTGGTAAATGAGCGAGGAAAGCCCCATCAAGAAACACCGCCGGAAAACCAATTAAAATCAACTCCACAACAATCTTCCTCGCCGGGCGACGCACGGCAAGTTCCGCCCCGGTACGAAGGAGGCAGCGCGGGAGCAACATCCACAACAGAGGGTGTAGTACAAACACCCCCAACAAGTACAACTGCAGGAGTTACACTTAGGAGCGGAACAATCCTTACAGGTCCCCAACAAGTAAGAAATACCTTAGATATAGAATTATACCTAAAGAATTTAGAAGAGAAAGCGCGAAATTCCTCCGAACTCTCTGTGACTCAGTGCGACTCAGTAGAAAAAGAAATCGAAAAGTCTAAAAAAGAAAGCTTGGAAACAATCGAAAAATTTACAATTAACACAGAGAAGTTCAACAAGAGCTTAAAGGAGTTTGGAGAATTTTCGCACTCTCTCGGTGTAGACACTATTCAAAATAACAGTGTATACTTAAGAGAGGGTGCCATCGAAGACGGTGTCAGCGATTCCACCGCGAGTGAAATCCTTTTAAATTGGCTGGGCGACTTTCTTCTGGAAACCAGCATAGAAGAAACTAGCTCCCCAATGGCGCCAAAATCAAGCTCAAAAATCCCCAATCCAAATAAAGCTGATCACGCTAAAATCGAAAAGCTGCCCAGCTCGTTCCCCTCTTCTCGGGTGAACAGCATTCAAAATTGAACCTTGAGCTCCAAACATTCCTAGGATGCTGTAGGCAGGTGATACAGTGCATATGGGTGAAAGAGCTAGCAGCTTTCCTGCAAATCTTCCCCAGCACACTTCGAGGCGAAGCTTATCAGGTTTTTGCGTCAAATATGCCCACTACTTTCAAAGAAGTAGAAGAACAGCTAAATCGCACATACCTGCATAGACAAACGTACCAGGAACTGGCAAACAAGCTAATCACTATAAGGCAGTATCCTTTGGAAAACCTCACAGCCTTCACGGCACGAGAGAAACAGATGCTGGCACTCTACAGCAGCACCAGCTGTTAAAACGTACCTGGAAGTTTTCGCAAAAATTGCATTAAAGACTGGCGTAAATAACCCGTATATGTGCCAATATCTTCTGACCCTGACCGGCGGCACTGTGGATGACCTCGTACAAATCCTGGCATCATATCATACTCACAGGATCCCCGGAAAAACAATACGCCCATTAACCCAAGCAGTCACATACCAACGTCACAGTTCACACAGGCCGACACAGCGTATATTAAACAGGACCCAATATATCCTAATAAAAATTTCAATTTAAACAATAAAAATAACTATTTCAATAAAATTTCTTGTAGTTTTTGTGATTTAAGGGGACACACATACGCAGATTGCCTCAAACGAAAAAATACGCCTTATTGTGTGAACTGCAAGATGTATAATCATGACGTGTGTGACTGCAGGAGAAACAATAGTATTCACAGACCATACAACATTAATGTACCTACAAATCAACGTCCACGAGAGCTACAAGGGCTTAACAACTCTAAAGTGTATAATGTGCGCAAAAAATGCGAAATCTGTGGTCGTACTGGACATGTGGTAAACGCATGTAACAAGAAGCGTAAATGGGAATCACGGAGCGAGGGAAACGACGTACAGTCGACCAAAAACTCCCCGGCTAGACTATAAATCTCCCATCTAATAAAATAGGGTCCCCTTAGCAGTCCGATGTCGCTACAGTAAAACTTCCTTTATCCATAGGCCTGAACGGCCACATTAAACTGGTACTCTACACAAGCGCTGAGGTTAGTATACTAAAGACACGGCCATTAACAGATCTTAAAGCAATTAACCACAATGTCGCATGCACATTTCAGACCCCATTTGGTACCGGAAAGACGCTGGAAAATTGCCAGGGAAATTTCGTTTTCAATAAAAAAATTCCCTGCAAGTTTCAAGTCGTAAAGAACTTACCCGGCCTTTCCGATTATGGACTACTAGGAAATGATATCCTAGCGACCAACTGTAACGTTGAGGGTTCTAATAAGGCACTAAGGCTTCCTCGCATGGAAACCAATCCTGAAGAATTTGCTTTACCATTAGAGTTTGAAATGGACAAGCTTCATTCTGAAAAAGCAGTGGAAGTAAGAACACTTGCAGAAGGGTAGAGTCTAAACAGGCTGAACTATCCACCTGCTGTGTCTTCAAGGCTTCTCAAATGAGAAAAGCTGGCTGCCAAGCTTCAAAAGAGCTCAAGGAATGTGAAAAAATCTGTCTGGGCGAACAAGAGACCGACGAAATCAAGCAGCGATTGGTTACTTTTAAGGAACCAATCTGCATACCTGCGCGCTCTCAAATTGTTGCCCTAGTCCAGTTAAAAACTCAAGAAGAAATGCTCTGTTTATCCCAAGAGATAAGCGATGGAGTCTTCTTGGCAAACAGTTTGCTGTCGTCTGGAGAAGAATTAGTGCTGGTTAGTATTCTCAACGCTAACAGTCATCAAGTAGTCATACATAGCTTAAAGTTACAGCTATACCCAATAAACGACTACACAGTAGTCCCATTAACATGTACAAAAGACCACAAAAATGCGCACATTCCCATACCAAATACAAAGGAATTAGCGAATACCAAGAGAAACAGAACTGAGTGTCTAAATCCTGCCAAAAAGGTGCATATAGCTCTTCCATCCAAGATCCCAAGGCATAAGTCCTTTTTAAATAAACCAAGGCCATTCAAGAACGGTAGTAAGTCGCTAAAGCCTATACTAAAGGTGCATATTACTCCACCGCGTCGTCTAATATAACATGGTCAAAAAATAATAGCAGCGACGCGCATGAGTATATCACACAACCTAAGGCAATGACAAAACTCAGCCGTCGCGTCGGCAAGGCAGGAAGAAAATACCCTGTCTCATGCTCACGACAATACCATAGAACTTCAAAGGTAATTAAATAAAGCCACTTCAACTAAAAGAAGCAAATTTCAAAGAAAAACTAAGTCAAACCAAGGTTCAGTCAACAAAACGGCAATATTGCAACATGTACGCTCTTTATACCCGGATTAAGAGACGAGTTTGTTTACATTACTCGGCTGTCCCAATTTGTTTATTTTACTGGACTGTAGGAATTTATCTACGCAAGGTACCAAATTAGAACAGAACCATTACACCTGAAGACCAAAATTAGGCAAAGTCAAACGATCTACCTACATTCACCCCAAACAGCTTCGCCTGATCTATTTTTAGATATATCATTACGTGGTGCAATCTTGTTTATAAAGACGCCTAATGTCATCAACATCTTGAATCCATAACTTACGTTATAGTTGTTGTTGTTTTAGTTTTTTTCAGCTCCTAATATTAATTACACATGAGAAGGTAAGATCGCTAATATCTCGAACCATAGAGGATTTTTGATGAAAATTTTACCTCCTGGAACTGGCATGAACAAAAAAATCCTAGGGTTAACTTGAATTATATCACTAATATTAATTAGTGCGAATTTTTTTTAAATTACTCGGCTCTGTGCGAATTTTGTTCACACTACACGGCTATGTGCATTTGATTATCGGCTGCCATTACACCTGAAGACGGACATTGCCATTACTTTTCCAAGTCAACATACCTGGTTCTTGTTGTTGGCATCAGCATCCCCTTAAAAGAAAACTTCTTGCCATTACTTTTCCAAGTCAACATACCTGGTTCTTGTTGTTGGCATCAGTATCCCCTTAAAAAAAACTTCAAGATGACGTCAAATTTTCATTATAAAAGCAGCCTCAGAACCCCTCCCCCCCCCCCCCCACGCACTTCAGTGATCAAGAACTCACAAAAAGTTTGGGAAAAAAGTTGCCACATTTTGTATGGAAAAAGTGATCCAGAACCGCCATAGGCTCAAATATTTGTAGTACTAATAAATTTCAAGATGTAGTCGGGTGTTTTGCCATAGCTGATGTGTCAATTCCAATAATTGACAACTATGCAAAGTACAGTTCAAAGATATCTGTAAATACCTATAATTGACTTTCGAACAAACTGCAATTACGAACGAGAATCCACGCATGCTGAAATAAAATATTCGGGTGGAGTGTAGCGGTTAAATAAAAAGAGGAAATTTGTCACTCAATTGTTCACTCAATTTTGTATTGCAAGAAAATACTACTTTAGTAAACAAATGTTAATCTTATGCGAGAATTAATTACTTTGAATAAATTCACAAAATTCTCTCAATATGTAAAATTTAGTTCCACTAAGCTACACGTGTACGATTATAAATTTCACTTTTAGTTCAATGATTCAAAGTATGTTTATATGTATGTATCAAATAAAAGAAACTTAAATATGCAAAAAAATTATGTTTTACTGGAATTTATCTTTTCCTTTCAATAATGAAAAATTAGACAAATTATGCTACGTTAATATTTAATATATACAAAGCAAGAAAAAAACTTCCCTTTCTGTGTATCTTAACTATGTTATTTACTAATGGCTGAAAGTAAATAATGCTTAGAACTCAATGTAGATCTAGTTTCCAGTTATAATGTTGTGTAAAACTGACCTAATGGCATATTTTTTACACGATAAATAATTGTTTGAAATTTCGATTTAATTGAGTTAAATAATTAAAGAAAACTTAAATGGCTGAAAGGAAGAAATTAGTTAAAGAGCACCCAATCGTTCTTGTTAATATCATACATGTGTGTACGAAAAACGCAATGAAATATAACGCAAATTGAGAATATGAATAATTCACAAAGTTACCTTAAATTTGATTTAAAAATTTGTCGAATAATTTCACACACAAAGTTAATACAAATTCTTTGCTGCTTCACTGATGGTCTTGCAGAGAATGCTTCTGAAGTTCCTTGCTGAAAATTCAATTTGTTTTTCTTGCTGATGACTCTTGAAAATTGCAGAAATGTGGGAGGAATGCTCTACTGACATATGTTCGCACCTTGACAACTTTTGAAATAAGAAGGAAGAATGAAGTATGAACCCCCTTTTTATAGAGTCCAATTTCGTATCTATAAAAATGAATTTTTCAATTTTCAGGCTTAATTTGACTACAATATACGATTTTGTTATAGTCATTTGATGTCAAATTACAAATTGCATTTTTTGACATCTTTACCACAGAAATTAGTTTTAATTTCAATGAATTATGATATGTTTTCCTAAATCTTGCCATAACTTATCGGTTCGCCATCTTTGATGTCAATTTACAAAATTCCTCTCATAGTTCATTTTGTTTATCTTCATCCTTGTCCCTTTCACACATTTGTGTCTCTTTCGCACTCATTGGTGTAAAGGTAATTTCGAAAATTCGCCATTATTCCGTATTTCCACGGGAAAATACCCCGGGGTGAATTGTCAATCGTCACGAGAATGTCAGTCGCGTGCGAGTTTTGTTTTTAGTGATTTTTTTTTTTTGTTAAAGTGCATTTTAGATCATTCTGGAATATTCATCAAGGGAATTATGTCTCATAACAGAGGTTGGTATGTGATTTTATTTAATTTATATGTAATTTTCAGTAAAAATCTCTCCTTTGTAAATTCCGCGCGTACCTTTCAAGTTGAGTCGTTTTTCGCTAATTGCTGACCTAGGTATTCGTGAATCTTTTACAACAGGGATTTATATGTGCTTTGGCATGGGTAGGTATTTTAAATTTATGCTTTATATTGCATTTTATTGTGTTTTTTTTCTTTGTTGTTATTTGCATGCATTGTGGTAGCTTACCTACTACCATACAGTTCTTGAATATGTTTTAATTTATTAAGTAACATAGTTTGTGTATTTAGTTGTTTATTTTAGTTCAGTTCGCATTTTTTTAATTCATTTTTATTTACTTTAAGGTCATCGTGGGACCTCCTTGCGTCTGTGCCTTCCCAGATGCTGGTAATATTTTTATCTTAATTTCAATCTAATTTTTCCTTTTGTAGGTTCGTCGAACATTCTCCCCTCTGTTGAACATTCTTGTTCAACCGTTTCTTGATTTCACGTATACCTCGTTTGTGGTATTTAAAAAATAATAGTTTTCCATCAGTACGACTCGCAGGCGTACCTGATACCTTGATTGTCTTTTCTTAATTTCGACGTTGTTGTATATCGTAGAAATTAATTCTTTTGATAGTGTCCTTTGACAGGAAGATGTCAACCTTTTCTCGGGTCGTAAACCGCTGGAATAAGTTCTCGATTCTCATCTCCGCTTCTTTAATAGTGGTAGTGAGCAGGAGTCTCTGTAGATCGTTGACCTGAGTGCCGTTAATGATTGTAGGCTCGTACGCGCCTGTGGAGTCTCTCCTTCTACAGCCTTGTAGGGTTTTGCTGTCCTGAACAAGTCCTGCTCGCCAGTCATCGCTAACGTAGCTGGTCTTTCTGGATCCTGCGTACTAGTTGTGGTTGATGTAGCTGTTCCTTGAACGTCTGGTTCCGAATCTGCAGTAGCTTCCACGATGTTGAACAGCTGTTAAATTCGCTGAGGTCGTATGCAGGAGCGTTGAGTGGTCTTCCCGACAATGAGAAATTGAACTTTATATCGTCATAGATATCTAAAATCTCTTGGTCCACTGTGAATTCAGACATCTGTAAATAAAAACTAATAAGTAAATGTTTTTTTGTTTTAGGGGGACAACACAACATTTAATAATGCGTTCGTTTTACACATATTTGCTAATTAGTTTGATGGTAGCCTAAATATTTTATTGATAGGTCTGACGAATGTATTTGTCTGTGTCCTGATACGAACTACACGAACTAGTCCATCGAGTCCTGGGTGGACTTCTTCAATGACACCTAATGGCCAAGTTGTTAGTGCAGCATTATCAAGTTTCAGTAACACCACATCTCCTTTACAAATGTTAGGTTCTGGTTGAAACCATTTTGGTCTATTCTGTAGTTTGTTTAAATAATCTATAGACCAATGGTTCCAGAGTTCTTGTACCATATGTTGCACATTTTTCCATCGACTGGAGTGAGTTACGTTACCCATATTCAGATTTTGCTCTGGAATGGCGTTTAGCGATTGTCCTATTAAAAAGTGTCTAGGAGTCAGAACAACTTAAACACGTTGATCATTGTTAGCTCGGCATAAGGGCCTTGAATTTAAGCAGGCTTCTACTTGTGTGAGTAGCGTTGCGTATTCTTCAAATGTGAAGCTGGAGCTGCCAGTGGATCTCCGTAAGTGGTGTTTGATAAATTTAATACTCGATTCCCACAATCCTCCAAAAGGAGGAGCTGCTGGTGGATTGATGTGCCATGAAATAGATTTGTTAGACAAGTATTCAGCAGCAGCTGGCCAAGCTTGTTTAATTGCTTGTTGTAATTCCTTGTCTAGAATTGATTTGCCGTCCACAAAATTGGTGCCACAATCTGAATAGATTTCCGTGCACATACCTCTTCTGCTGACCAATCTCTTCACAGCTGCTATGAAAGCATTTACTTTCATGCTAGATACCAGTTCAATATGTATAGCCTTGGTTGCCATACAAACAAAAACAAAAATAAGCCTTTTGTAGTTTAGTATTTCGTACCTTTGTATTTAATTTTATTGGTCCAGCATGGTATACATGAACCGCTGAGAAGGGTATTGTTTTGTTTACCCTGGGCGATAGACAGTGTCTCCGATTTTGTTAACCAGGTTTTGCTGAAACCTCCTTAGTTTTCCAACACTGTTCACGTTGAGTCTCTAGAATAGTTGTAGTGAATGTTCTTATTGGCCTGATCTTCGGTATATTCTCAGCTGTTCCTATTAGTATCCAACCGAAAATTGTTTTAATAGCTGTTGGACTCCGATTTGAGCCTTGTACAATGCCTTCTTGTACTATCCTAGCATACACCTTGGCACCTAATAATGCATCTATTTTGCCAGGCTTCCAGTAAGTGGGATCTGCTAGTTCTAATTTGTCCAACTGTTGATAATTTTTTCCTGTAATGGACCTTGTTGGTAAATTATCAGCGATTTGGTTGATGATGAGGAAGTTCTCTTCTATTTCCGTCTAATTTGATCCACAAGATTGTAACTTCAGCTTCGTTTGCTTGTTCAAGTAACACATTGGGCGTTTGTTCAACCCTGTTACAACTACCCATGTTGCCTTGCAATCGGCTTGTAACCTATGGCATGCAGATTGTGTTATGAATGAACACTCTGATCCAGAATCAATGAGACATCGCAATATTAGTAGTTTCCTGTTTGCTCCTTGAGCCTTCAATAACGCTGTGGATAATAATACTGATGATCGCTCCCTATTTATATAGGTCGGAGTGTTCCCTGACCCTTCAGTGCTCTGTATGTTATTTGACTTGACTTGTGTGCAATCATTATTATCGCTATTGTGTTGTTGATGTCGATTTGACTTGAATTCGACTTCAAGAGATTTAGAATGTAGATGATTTGGTGCATCTCCACCCTTAATTTGAAACCTGTTTGCAGTTACATCTTGGTGTAACCTGTTTGCATGAATTGTCGTATTGTCTTTAGTTGTTGTAAGCATTCCTCTGTAGTCTCGATTAAGGATTTTAAACCAGCTGCAGTCTCTGTCTTTAATTTCTCTTGATTTGTCAATATCTGCAGTTGATGATTGACTAATATCTTCTTGTTTTCGTACCTTGCCTTTAATTTGTTCCAGGCAGGTAAATAGTCCTCATTTGTTATACGAGTATGCCGTAGTAGTTTTCCCGCATCTCCTAATAAAGAACCTTTCAAATAATACAGTTTTTGAACATCTTTCAAACTTTTATTATTGTGTACTACAGCGACGTAAAGATCATGAAAAGAGCGCCAGCCATCATAATCACCATTATATTTTGGTAATGTGATTTTAGGAAGAATATTTTGTTGTTGTTCCACACGTGTTTGTTGTGATAACCAAAGTGTGGAATCTGCCAGCTCTGGTGTTGGATTTATCGTATCATATAGTTTACCTATATAAATGCAATTTTTCGTCTCTAAGTTGCTAAATGTGTCATCAGAAATATATTTCAGCGTGCTTTTCGGTGGGGTTTCAAGTATGTATTCGTTGATTACTTGATCGATATATTCATACTCTAGCCATGATCGCCTTATCTCCGATAGCTTGGCTTTGAATGTGTCTGATAATGCCTTTGTCATATAATAAATAGATTTGATCAGACGATTTCTTATCGCCTGCTCCTTGTTTAATAACACCTTTACTTCTGTCATTATTAATTGAAATTAAATTTGAGTAAAGAAATGAGAATAAAGATAAATAAATCTTATTTTAATACGCTAACTCTGAATGAACCAATGAACTAAATAATTCTGAAATTTCTTGCCTATAAACGTAGACTACTAAATTATGATATTCTTGCGAATCAACGTAGCTCAATAAATAAGTGAGTAGAGCGACTCCTGGATGGAACCAACAAAATGATTTACCCTTAGAATATAGAGAATACAGGGAGTGTGATAAGCCAAACTCTAGTTGTGTTAGTATCTGTTGCCGCTGTAGTGAACGCTCAGTACAGCCGTCTAGTAGAATAAATATAGAGATCGGGGCAACAATATATTTGGTTGAAAATATTGCGTTTGCTCCCACCGAATATACAAAGGTGTGTAATGTACCCAAAATAATATTTTATAACTATACTTGCCTAAAATCCGCTTTCCCACGTCGTACCTTGATGTTGTTGTGGCAAGTTTTCACCGAACACTTCATTCTGAAATTACATGAACATCACTTAGAAATTCATCACTATAACAGATAAATACTTGCACTCTTTACTTTATTTAGCACTATTTTTAAATCAGTTTTCACAAGTTTTAAATTACATTTAAATTGTTGCAATTCTTTTGCAAATTAAACAAACTTCGTTTGACGGCTAAACATACGTTTGTCTCTTTTTTCAATATAATGCTGAGCTACTTCACGGCACGCTGAAAAATCCACGCTAATGCACACGAATTTTACAGGTACCAAGACTTCCTGTTGTCTCTATATTCTAAGATTATACCACAGCTGATGTGTCAATTCCAATAATTGACAACTACGAAAAGACTGCGCTCGCAAAGTACAATTTAATGAAATCTGCCAATTCCTCTAATTGACTTTCGAACAAACTGCAATTACGAACGAGAATCCACGTATGCTGAAATAAAATATTCTGGTGGAGTGTAGCGATTAAATAAAAAGAGGAAATTTTTTCACTCAATTGTTCACTCAATTTTTTATTGCAAGAAAATACTACTTTAGTAAATAAATGTTAATCTTATGCGAAAATTAATTACTTTGAATAAATTCACTTAATTCTCTCAATGTGTAAAATTTGCTTTCACTAACTTACACGTGTACGCTTATAAACTTTACTTTTAGTTCAATGATTCAAAGTATGTTTATATGTATGTAACAAATAAATGAAATATGCAAAAAAATTATGTTTTACTCGAATTTATCTTTTCCGTTGAATAATGACAAATTAGATAAATTATGCTACGTTAATATTTAATATATACAAGGCAAAAAATAACTTCCCTTTCTGTGTATCTTAGTACCCTAGACACACAGCACGAACTAATGAATCATTTGTACAAACCAATCACTAAAATGCCGTATGTCAAATGGTATACGTCATTATAGCTCGAAAATCAGATGATAATGAAGTACACTAATGAAGTGTTTTCCTCCTTCATTATAGCTATAATGAGGAAAAATGTGCTAGATTTGGCATATAATGTAAGCCTGGAGCTCCGCTGTGCATCTGCCGATTTGAAAAATAAGAAGAAGAAATGCAAAGAAATGCAAGGAAATGCAAATCACAAATTATATTATTAATATTTTTTTAAATATAATGTTTTTCTCATTTGGAAATTGTTAAATTGAAAATAAAATTAATGAAAACAAAGTTTATCGCGTTAATTCGATCCATATTGTTTCTTTAATGTGAATAGTTCATCATAACCAGTTTGACAGCACAACTTAATTAAAGAAATGGCTGTGTGTCCGCAGTTTATAATGAATCATTATAGACAATGAGTCGTTAGTTATTTCTTCATTAAAAGTGCTGTGTGTCTAAGGCATAACTATGTTATTTACTAATGGCTGAAAGTAAATAATGATCAGACCTCAATGTAGATCTAGTTTCCAATTATTATGTTATGTAAAATTGACCTAATGGCATATTTTTTACACGATAAATAATTGTTTGAAATTTCGATTTAATTGAGTTAAATAATTAAAGAAAACTTAAATGGCTGAAAGGAAGAAATTAGTTAAAGAGCACCCAATCGTTCTTGTTAATTTCATACATGTATGTATGAAAAACATCTGGCATGCAAACACAATGAAATTTAACGCTAATTGAGAATATGAATAATTCACAAAGTTAATTTTAATTGGATTTAAAAATTTGTCGAATAATTTCACACACAAAGTTAAGACAAATTCTTTGCTGCTTCACTGATGACCTTGTAGAGAATGCTTCTGAAATTCCTTGCTGAAAATTCTACTTGATTTTCTTGCTGATGACTCTTGAAAATGGCAAAACTGTGGGAGGAATGCTTTACTGACATATGCTCGCACCTTGACAACTTTTGAAATAAGAACGAAGAATGAACCCGCTTTTTATATAGAATTTTGTTCCGATTTCGAATCCCTAAAAATCAATTTTTCAATTGTCAGGCTTATTTGATGTCAAATTACAAGTTAGAATTTTTACATTTTTCCCTTAGAAATTAGTTTTAATTTCAAGGAATTATGATAAGTTTTCCTAAATCTTGCCATAACTTATCGTTTCGCCATCTTTGATGTTAATTTACAAAATTTCTCTCATAGTTCATTTTGTTCATCTTCACCCTTGTCTCTATCACACCTTTGTGTCTCTTTCGCACTCATTGGTGTAAAGGTAATTTCGAAAATTCGCGATTATTCCGTAAACCGTGGAAAATTGTAACCGTGTGAAACCTCTTGTCAGCCAACCCATGAACCTAAGCATCCACATACCAAAAAAAATACCTCCACCCACGTATATTAGTACATGATCCTCCGAGACCACAGGCCGGCCGCGAAGTACAACTTAGGTCAAAAAAATTCATCTTCAGGGCTTATGTAGAGAACGCACAGCTTAAGCCCACCAGAGATCAGCCGGGAGGGGAAGTCCTTGTTGATGCTAATGTCAGCTGTGCATGAAGAAAAAAACTAGACAACAGACGGAAAAGACGGACGGACGAATAATACGATACGGACAGACGGATATAATTTGAAGATTAAATGAGAAATAAGTAAAGCACAAACAATTTTTTTTATGACTCCCAAAAACTACAATATCGCTGTTTTAAATATTATGATATATGGACAAAATCCTACTGGGACAAATGGGGCCGTATGTGTAAAATAAAGTACAAAGAATGAAAATTGTGAATCTTTTGAGATAAATGAAATACAAATTATAGTGAGCTACGGTTATCTTATTTGTACTATAGCAGCCGAGAATATAAAAGCCGGCATCAGTAAGTAGATATATGGTAGGTATCGATTACGGTGCAATTTTCAGGAAAATACGCAAACAACAACGCTACTCATAAATAGAGACTACCTTTATTTTCCATTTCCTATCCCACTCAAAAACGTTTATAACGGGTGTTATCTCGGCCGTTTCGTGTCCATTATCCAGGCTTACGGCGAAATTACCAGACTGGTAAGCCATTCCTTGCACTTTCAATAAAATATGACCAACTTTCATCACTGTTTTTGAATTATTGAAGTTCTTTTATTCTAGAAAATGTCTAATTGTGAAAATTCAGGTGAGATACGTAAATACAAAGAAATTCTGCAATAAATTTTCTTCCGTCTAGAGTTTAAAAATTAATAAGTGCAAGACTGGAACAATTTCGAGACAATAACTCTCGATACTCTCCATCCAATAATTAAATTCACAACTGAATAAAAACTGTACTTAAACAGTATTGTGATACCTTGGCATACAACCCCCATGGGATTAAGACATGAAATTAAACTGGGAATTTTTTATGTCCACCGTCATAGGGCTACATTTATTACTTCCTTTTGTACGCCCCTTGACTCTTGATTCTCCCACATAATTTCTCCTTTCATAAACTTTGGATGCCCATCGCCAGCCACAAACATTTTTTATCCGTTGCGCCCCCGTCTTATATTTTTATGTTGACTTGCAGCCTCCTGGAAAATTAAATTAAATCCCGACAAGAAGGACACGAGAATAGGACCAGAATAAAACAATACGAGAAGCAGTATACACTGCGCTTTTTTGCTTATTTGATTGTCCTACAAATGTGGTCATACTTCCACCCTCATTTCAAATTAAATTTAAAATGCATGTGTAACGTTTTTTATTTAGTTGTCAGGGTCATTTCGGATTCAGCGGATGAGATGAATTTACATAGAATACTGACAAATGCTGGCTTAATATGAATACATACATATTTAGGAAAGTAAAATAGGATTATCCTATCTAGATTAACTATCGTACTGCAATACATAGAAACCAGTTTCGAATACAGCACAACTGTTTCGCAGGTACAAGATTTTTCCAAACTAGTAGTTGGAAGATCTATAATCCTTTGTTACTCCAAGTTTGAAAATCTCCATATCGCGGAACTCTGCATATCCTTATTCAACACCAAAATTTTATATCCCTCGAATCTTCTGGCAATGGTGAAAGAAATTCCGCAACAATTATATACAATAAAAATACAAATTATATTAATTAGATTCTTCTCAAAACATAACTAATGTTTTCGTTTACTTTCGTATGGGTGTAAACCCCATAGCCTGTTCGACCTGAATAAAACATTAAGTTAATGAAAAAAATTCGCAAGACATTTTCCACAAGCTTTTCCAAGTTAGCTCACCACCACGGGCACTTTGTAACTATTTGAGTTTGTGATGAGAGCAACGGTTGATGAGCTTCTGAACTTAGTTATTACTTTATGTGAAGTTTTGCGGAAGTTATAGTTAGTGGAGCAAACTTGAAGCCTAATTAAATTATTCGCTTAGTACCATAGGAAACATATGCACTTATTCGGTATGTAGGGGATAGGAAAGTTATATGCCCTCGGGAGTTATTTCAGGTAAGAATAATAATTTGATTGTGGATTAAAGGAAGCATAATTTGGAGATGAACACAACTCCGTACACCGAAATATAGATTTGGGATCTATGGAATACACCCACATTAAATCAAAAGGAATATTATTCGAATACACGCAATGCTTGGGGAAAATTCATTTTGTCCAGAATAAATAATGTAAGTATGCTTAGTTTATGGTGCTAATGCAAAAGTTTACCACATAAAGTGAGTTGGTCATAGTATTTTGCAGGTTTATGACAGAAAACTAAGTACTATATGGCTGGAAAATCCTCCGAAGTACGATAAAAATGTTAGCGAAAAAACTAACGATTATTTGGAACCTATTTGTTTAGCCAACCAACGTGAAAGCAAGATTTGTTCAAGGTATTTAGCGAATTCCGGAATTCAAAAGTGAATTGGGAAGGACTTGGATGCCGAACAGTCGACAGTTTCGAGAACTGACAGAAGCGTTATGAAAAAGATATTTTTTAAGACGAAGCATTCGATGATTCAGAAAACGGAAGATGAAATCAAACGCTTGCTACAGTAATCCGTTTATGTGCTAGACTATAATCATATAAAAATAACCAAACCAAAACGTTTGTGTGCATTAAATATGCAAACAATGTGTGACGCCAGATAAACTCGTATGTATATTTACTAGTGCGTATACTAGTTGTCCAACATCTGCCCACGTAAAATTAGTTATACATATAACAACGGAATGTTAATACTATTAAAAACACAATCTCTGCGGTAAAACAACTTTATTTCTTGAACGCGAACTCAAATAAGCAACTTACAGTATAATCAAATTGTATTTATGGAAAACTAGAAATTTAAGTGGGGAGAAGTAAATAAAAATTGTGCTCAAAAGGTACATAACCAAGTTGATAGTTCGTAGTCAGTGATGTTCAATATTCTCCAATGGTATCGAAAAACCAGTGGTGGCGTTAACGTTAGTAACATTTCTAGAAATTCTTCAGTGCGGCAGGTGATAGGGCGAGCAAATTATTCTATACTTTGTGGTGATCAGGGTTATGGAATAGAACCAAGTCTTGTGACTTCATTTCGTGAACCGGATAATGACATTATAAAGAACTGCATGTAATAATACACTAATGAAAGAAAGAGTAATTATTGAACAAAGATTTGGATAGCTCAAACTACTGTTTCAAGAAGTACATATGTCTATCGTGTTAAAATGAAAATATCCCAGACATAATTGCTACCTGAATTCTTTTGCACAATATTACAAAACTGTTGGAAAATCAAAATTATAATGAAAAAAAACGACGAGTGGCAATTTTAGATTTTATCGATGATATTTTTCAGGATAACTGTACGAGTTTATCCTGATTTGAATTATGAGAAATGTATATTTTGTGTAAAACAAAACCGTTAACCGTCATCGATTTCATAAAAAATATTTATAACTAATTATGTATTTAATCTATATAAATATGACTGAGTGCTGACTGAACGACCGACTGTACTCAATACATCATTGTCTAACTAGCTCATCCCAGATTACAGACTTTGTTTTCCTAATAACTAGTTCCTATTGTCTTTGATGATGAATGATATTATATGATCTATAGTACACACATTCGCTATGATATTTATATGAAAGTGCAATAAATTCTAAAGTCTTCGTAGTGAATGATTTAAATTATTAAACGATTTAAAATGATTTTGTTAATGAAATAAAATAATGTTTAGATTAAATAATTATATAAGGAGCGTAATCTTTAAGTACCTACATAATCATTTCCTAAATGATAAAATCAAGTGCGTCAATTACAGTCATGACAATTTGCTTAAATCTGCTTCAATTTAACAGAACCCATGAAGACTCATCCAGACTATTTTAAGATTATCGTCGGAATTCCATGTACAAATAGGTACCATCCAGGGTCAACAAATGAAATTAAATTATTTAATTGAGCGAAAATCTGATACAAGGGAAAGAACGGAATTTTTAACCTAGAGCGTTTTTACACCAATTTTGATAAGATTAAATTCTAGGATGAAAGTGAGCGCACTTCAGACAAAAAAGTAATCTATGCAGAGTAAAGAGTAAAATTCTAAAGATATTAAATAAAAAAAGACCCGTAGTTCAATTCCTAACCTAGACAAAACATTCTTGGCTTTAAAAAAACATAAGCAAAACGCTATACGAATTATCTATCAATAAATTTTCGATCAAATATTGTGACTGGCAAGATTACTTCTCAATGTTTGATAACTTAATAAGCAACGATGAAGATATTAGCAATATTGAAAAGTTCCAGCACTTACGACCATCTATCTCACAAAAGATAAGTTCCCTGCAATTCACAGATAAAAACTATCCAGTGACATTAAAAATTTTACGTTCGCTTTGATAACAAACGTCTCATATTGCTGTTGCAGGAACTCATTTTTAACTAGCCAGTAATTGAAAGAAATCATTTTCAACAACTGGGATCTCTCTGTGATGTTATAAATGGTCACATTCGAGCAAGTGAGATCCTTGGCGCAAAGGAATAATTCTTGGATACACATTTGAATCATTTCGTATCTGCATAGCTTGATTTAAATTCTCAGAGCAAGTGGGAAGAAGAACTCTCCTCGAAAAATAAGAGAACATCATTTGTTACAACAACAAAAAGCATTTCATCGAAACTATGCAATAGTTCCGAGGATTTGATATCCGCGATACGACAAAGTGAAGCGCTTAAAGTTATGCATTAATTGGCTGCGGGGAGGTCATTCTACTAAGTATACTGTAGGTCCGAAAAGTGCGGCATGTGTTTGAAAAGCATAATATTCTGTTGCATATTGGTTCAGTCAACAAATGTGAGAGCCGTAATCTTCAATTTAACAAATTAGTACCTGATATTGGTAATTCAGCTTAACCAATAACGAAAATCAGCTCAATGGAATATTCGGATGATTTAAATAAAATTACAATCATTCCAAGCAAGACTATTTACGCATCCCTCCAATGCCATTGCCCTAATTAGCTGGCCATACATGAGAGTATTTTTGATGGATCTGATCCGCCGAAAACCTGTTCCGCGGATCAATTTTGCATGTTAGTGAATCAGTTCCGCGGAGCAGTTCCTTCGTGGAACGGTTCCGTTGAATCGAGTCCGTCATCGGTCATTAACACTGCAGTTATTGTAGAAAGAGGTCTGCGGTATATCCAGTTATATTAAAATTTTAAAATTGGAATTCTTTAATATATATTAATAAAGAAAGGCCTCGCTCTTGCGTAGATAATTTTTGAAGTCTTCTTGTTCATTTGTCCGGAGATCTTTATTAATTTAATTTTTACAATTAACCACTTAATCCCCCATTTCGATATTTTCTTGTTTTTAATTACAGCATTATAATTTAAAGAAAAAATACTTACAGGCACTACTGTAATATGTTTCCTGCTGTTCGGTACCATTTTTATGGCTGGCATGAAAGTCCCCAGATCTTTTAAACAGGCAAGAAAGACTAAGTCTGCGGATTAGATCTGTCAAAAACAAAAGGAAAACATACAAGTTATTTTACCATGGTCGTAATGTACTGAAAATCGGAAAGATCTGGACTGGGTTCACTGATCAGATCGGTCACGTTAAAGCCTGAGTTACAATGTGACGCTGTCGCGGATGATGTTGCTGATGCTGACGCGGACGCAGTGCCTGTTGCTATTGCTGTTCCAATGATGTCGCTTTAAAGTGTCAAATTTGGCTGTCATCAAGAAATTATATGTGCAAAATTGTGTATAAAATTTGAAATAAAATTGAATAAAGTGAAGGATATAGAGGAATTTAAATTTATTCTTTATTTGCTTAATAGGTCATACTTGTATTTGCGGCAGAGAAAAGTGAAACGCAGGTGATGGGTACGTCCACTGTATCGAACAAGGAATTACTTAGGATTTTACGAGAAAACTTTTAAGTACATTAAAGACAACGATAATGAGTTGTGTTTCAAAGCAACACGGACGAATCACGTTCAGTATAATTTGCTGCTAAATTTGGTTAAAATTGACTTGAAGAAAAGGTCAATCAGGAAACCTGTTAGCGCAGAGTTTAACTTGTACTTACTCTCACACACACTTGCTCAATAGATTGTTTGTTGAATTCATTCAACTTTTTTAGGTATCTTTCGCAAGGAGTTTCTAAGAACAACCTCGCTTGGAGTTTTAAAATGGGGCTATCCACTGTTCGTAAAATTATTATTGAAGTATGTGAAGTATTATGGAAAGTTCTTTCACCTGTTTATATGCCAGAAGTGAATCCATCCGACTGGAAAAGCATAGAAAATGAGTTTCACGGAAAATGGCAAATGCCCAATTGCGTGGGTTGTATTGACGGGAAACATGTGCAGATCCAGTGTACTCCAAACTCTGGATGTAAATATTATAATTACAAAGGACACTACAGTATCGTTCTGCTTGGAGTTTTCGAAGCCGCCTATACATTCACAGCCGTGGATGTTAGCACCTTTGGAAGTCAAAGTGACGGCGGCATGTTGCGAGAATCTCCTTTTGGGAGGAAATTGTTTGCGAACGATTTAAATATTCCCCGCATTCAACTTCACTTAACTCACGTCGAGAGTGTCCAAATTATATTGTTGGAGACATCGCAATTCCTTAAAGATGCAACCTAATGCGGCCATATCCTGGGCAGTTGCTTCCCATTGAGATGGAAGTATTCATCTATCGCTTATCCAAGGCCAGAAGAATCATTGAGAATACTTTTGGAATCTTGGTTGCTCGGTGGCGTGTTCTCAGAAATTGCTTAGATTTCCATCCCGAAAATGCGGGCAAAGTAATTTTGACTTGTGCGATCTTACATTATTATTTAAAAGATGACGGATAAATTATATAATAACATTCCGTCTGTATATTGTCCACAAAGTTTCTACGGTTCGGAAAATGAACATCAGGAAATTGTTGAAGGTTTGTGGAGAAATGAAGTTGACATTAAAAAAATGCACTTCGCAGACTTGGCAGCAATAATACGACGAGGGAAGCATTTATGTATCGGAAAATATTAACCGAATACTTCCTGAATGAAGGCAGAGTTTCTTTTCAGTCACAACCCAAGTAATAAAGTAAATCTTCCACTATATTCAGCTCCGCATTTGTGTTGGACATTTTTCGTTTGTGCATAGTTACTTATGCTAAGTTTATAGCGTAAGGTTGATAATGTGTATGTAAAAAATTCTCAATAATTGTTCAAAGCAAGTCCATTTTTCTAACATGATCAATTTCATATTCATGAATGTCTGGTTTATATTTTGGTCGTGGTTGCATCAGCTGAATTAAAGTTGTTTTTGTTGGAAAATGTCCTTGATTTTCTTAAGCAATTTATACGAATGTATACTTACTTCTTTCAAGTGGAACAAGTTATGGATAGATATGGTTCTATTTCGTTGCCTTTCTATGCCTGCAGAACTAAATTATGACATCGTTCCGCAGATTCATAGATTTAATTAGGATGAGAAAATCGACGCAGCAAAAGAAATTGATGCAAAAAAACAAAAAATTAAAAAGAATTCAAATATCTCTTTTTTATTACAAACCCAGAAAAATTTACAAAATTAGGTGTGTTATAATTTGTTATGTGTCGAAATCAGAAAAACAAAAAAAAGGGGGTGTGGTGACCTGAAAGGAAAAGAAATATTAAAAATATTGAAATAGTGGAATCAAATGTTATGTACCTTGATGTGTTGTCCCGTGATGTCCAACAGTATTCAATTTGATTGATTCTGCAAGGAATTTTAATTTTATTTACAGATTGTAATGGGAAACAAGTCAAAGTACCTTTATACACTTATATGCACTTTCTGCAAGATGGGATGCTTTAATTCGGATTCTAAAGATGACATTTCACAAAATACTGTGATACTCATTGCTCCTGAAACGGATAGCGATACGAAGGACATTTAATATGCATCTAGCCACATATACCATACCTGCACGTTGGATGGAGACCTCTCCTTCGAAGCAAATTGAGAAGGCTTCCCGCAATCTTAAAGGGTTAAGTTGATTTAAATCCCTCCATGTTATTTTGTAGGATGTATCTTAATCGCCGTTGGATTTAGCACACCTGTAATTAGAATTAATTAGTATAAGTTGAATTTCAAATTTTCAAATTATTAGATTAAGATTTACTTACCACTGTTAAGATGATGTAAGGCAGGTAGGGTACTGCGCGAAGTTCAGGTCTAGAACACAAAAAAAAAAGAAGGATGGTGGTATTTATCTTCTATATATGTAGAATCAGTTTTAAAATTGCTTAACTTACCTCCCTCAGTCTTCCCTCAGCATCCCGATCAACATTACGCAAATATAAATTATCACTAATATGACAGCAACACTCTACTTGCTGAACTTCAATTAACCGGCCGTAATAGCAAATATATTGGCCCGACCGTAGCCCAAAGCATTATATTGTATAAAGCCCTTCTGACCAGAAAATATTTGAAAATTTAAAATTTAAAACCATTCAAAATTATTTTTCGAACTGAGCCAATTATTTAGGCCACTTGCGATAACAATTGTAATGTAATAAAATGCAGGAAGCTGCTAGAAATATGGGGCTTATTTTTTTTGGAAAAGCTTTGGTAGGTGAAGCGGTCGGTCATTCCGGGTGAACGAGTGAAAAAAGAAGTATCGGTCTCAAAGAAAGTAAGAGTTAAAAAAAAAAAAATAAAGAGTTAAAGAAGATAATAGTTAAAAAGTGGAAAGTCAGGAAAAAAGGAATCAGAGGGAAAGATTTAGTAGTGAAGAAAATTAAGGAAAAGGCAGTTGAAGAACGTGTTCAAGGGGAGGTTGAACTAGGATCATTCCGCACAGGCCATCGTATGCATATACCCACAAAAATCAACAATTTTTGCTAATAACGAAGATAAGTACTTACCCCATTTAATTCATTGTTTCAATTTAATATATATTTATACATGAAATACATATATCAATTCTGTGAATAATAATCAGTCGATGGTTCGCGCTACCTTGCCTTGCCGGCGAAAGCTTTTGTTGCATATATTTTTTTTCTTAATCTTTGTGAAGAAATTTAATTAGCAATAAGGCTCGATTACGAGTGGTGTTCTCTATGCGGTTACGAATTATAACGTTTTTAGTGTAAACGATTTTTTTTATTTTTATATTCCATTCTCGAGTTCGTGGACTCTAATAACCACGTGGCGCCCAAAGGTGTCTAAGTCCCACCCTTTGTCCATCACTAGCCGGGGTAGCGATTGCGCGCAGGAAGAGTGCGTAACAAATTAGAAACGATTAAATCTATCACAATTTAAATAAAACAGCGATTTCAGCTCCTGAACATTTTACAAACTTTAATTAAATATATTTGATTTTTAATCATCTGCATTAACGCAGAGGTATTTCAAAAGTCCTTGTTTCATTTGGTTTTTTTTCTTTCTTTTGAATTTTTTCAATTTAACTGTCAAACACTGACAGAACAATGAGTCTTCCTCATCCGACAGCGAGTCAGTCTGTTGGTTGTTTTGGCCATATACTGCTGGGCTGCTTCCATCGTCTCAACAAAAGTGTCCTCCATTCCTTCTGAAATTTTTCGCGGTTTCTTCCTTTTCTTCTGCCAGCAAGGTGTCTGCGTTGATGAGCTGTATTCCTCACCGAAACACTCCGTTGTACCGGGCAATGTCATTTCGTCCAGGGGTGGGATTCTGTAGCACGGAGAATTTGGGAATTTGGGAGATGAGAATCTCGTTTTCTTAGAATTCCTAATTTTCTAACATGGTTGGAGAATTAGGGAAAACGTAAGAAATGTGAAAAAGTGCGAATCGCCTGGGACGATTAAGGGTATCAATTTTTGTTGTAGAGGGTTAGATTTTTTTTCATATTTGAAGTACATCCATCTATTACCTTCTACTGTCGAAATAAATAGAAATTTCTGTTTCGTAGGGGTAGTTTCTGAGGGATGTAGGAGGGTAGGTTTTCTCGAGTTTTTTCGGGATAACGAGAGAATGGAGAGTAGAAGGAGAATGTATGTGGTATCAAAAAAAAATGGGAGCTCAGGGCAAACAAGATAGGTTTAGGAAATGTGGCTGGAAGAGTGCGGGGTAGAAATGGGGGCTGATTACCGGAAATTTAAAAAAAAATTAAGACAATATCAGGAGCTGTTATAATTCGCAGGGGTGAGCTCAGGATCTGTAAGCCCAATAAAAAAAAATGAGAATTCGCTTTAGTAATTAGATATGCATGGGTATTATAGGCTATATTTCATTTCGATTAACGGTAATTTGCAGATTTGAGCGGCCTCGGTGATAGATTTTGCTATCGCAATATTCACGGGCGCCTAACTCTATGTGGGAGTGCTGTAGATTTTTGGGGTTTTTTCTGATAAATTACTGGTTTAGGGTACAAAAATATAGGTGAACAATTTTGTAGGGAAAGTATTTTGGGGATTGAGGGTCGTACCACCCCTCATAGGGGGTTGTCCAAACTACGTCATGTTTGGTACCAAATTAAAGAGGGAGTAGAGGGTAATCGGGTGGTGCAGTTTGTATTTGATCATTTTAACGTGATAGCTGAGTTTTGACCGCCGAATATCGATTTTTTTTGCACTACGGTCATATACACCCCAGTTTCCATATTTTGCATATATTTCTTCCGTTCTTTGTTTCACATCCATTAGTAATCCGTTGTGAAAATTTTTCTCATGGGAAGTAAATTTCCACAACTTACTAGTTCTTCGCAATGATGAGTTGAAAATATGTCAATATTTGTACCAAAAACGGCCATTTTTTCACCTTAAAATGGACTGATACACTTCTTTTACAGTTATCTCCAAAACCGTTTATCGGATTGAAGAATTAATTACATATTTAATTAGGGGAGAAAATTTATATGCGATTTCATCCTACACACAAGTTTTACCGTGTATAATTAAAAATTTTACAGCATCTCTTCTGTAGTGGAAGACGACCAAATTGATCATTTTCGCGTGATTTATAATTTGTAGCGGGTACCTTGAGAGACAAAATCCATGTTCCTCTGCAAGTATTGCATGGATTTCCATAATTATTTTTTTTAAATATCGCCAGGATATGAAGTGAATACATAGCTCAATTTGAAATTCCTAGATACCTAGATACCTTCATAAACGCAACAAAAGCAGAATATACAAATTTTCCACTTACTTTTCCACTAGCAAGACACCGGAGAATTAACAAGTGGAATGGAGAATTCGGGAATTCTCTACTTACTTTTCGGCTTACTTTTCCTAAAGCAAACACCGGATAATTCTAGAAGTGAAAGTAAGACGAAAAATTCGCGAATTCTGTACTCACTTCTCAAATCCTCTCAGTTGGGAATTTTTCGTCTTACTTTTCCACAAGCAAACATCGGAGAATTAACAAGTGTAATAGAGAATTCGCGAATTCCGTACTCACCTCTCAAATTCTCTCTCAGTTGAGAATTTTTCGTCTTACTTTCACTTCTCAAATTCTCCGGTATTTGCTTGTGCGAAAATGACCAATTTGGTCGTCGTCCAGAACAGAAGAGACGCTGTAAAATTTTTAATTATAAACGGTAAAGCTTGTGTGTAACATGAAATCGCATCTATATTTTGTCCCCTAATTAAATATGTAATTAATTTTTGAATGCGATATACGGTTTTGGAGATAACTGTAAAAGAAGTGTATCAGTCCATTTTAAGGTGAAAAAATGGCCGTTTTTGGTACAAAACTCATCATTGCGAAGAACTAGTAAGTTGTGGAAATTTACTTCCCATGACAGAAATGTTCACAACGGAGTAGTAATGGAAGTAAAACAAAGAACGGAAGAAATATATGCAAAATATAGGAACTGGGTGTATATGACCCTAGTGTAAAAAAATCGTTTTTCGGCGGTCAAAATTCAGCTATCACGTTAAAATGATCAAATACAAACTACATCACCCGATTACCCTCTACTCCCGCTTTAATTTGGTACCAAACATGACGTAGTTTGGACAACCCCCTATGAGGGGTGGGACGACCCTCAATCCCCAAAACACCCTGCCCCCAGAATTGTTCACCTATATTTTTGTCCTTTAAACCCTTAATCTATCAAAAAAGATTCCAATACTCTACAGCACTCCCACATAGAGTTAGCCCGTGAATATTACGATAGCAAAATTTACCGCCGAGGCCGCTCAAATCTGCAAATTACCGTTAATCGAAATAAAATATAGCCTATAATACCCATGCATACCTAATTACCAAAGTGCATTCTTACTTTTTTTTTTTATTGGGCTTACAGATCCTGAGCTTACCCCAGCGTATTACTACAGCTTCTGATATTGTCTTTACTTTGCTTTTAAATTTCCGTTAATCAGCCCACATTTCTACCCCGCACTCTCCCTGCCACATTTCCTAAACCTATCTTGTTTGCCCTGAGCTCCCATTTTTTTTTGATACCACATACATTCTCCTTCTTCTCTCCATTCTCTCGTTATCCTGGAAATACTCGGGAAAGCCTACCCTCCTATATCCCTCAAAAACTTCCCCAACAAAAAAGAAATTTAAATTTATTTCGACAGTGGAAGGTAATAGGCAGATGTACCTCACATATGAAAACAAGTCTAACCCTCTACAGCAAAAAGTGATACCCTTAATCGTCCCAGGCGATTCGCACTTTTTCACGTTTTGCCTAATTCTCCAACCATGTTAGTGAATTGGGAATGGAGAATTAGGCAATTAAGAATTCTAAGAAAACGAAATTCTCATCTCCTAAATTCCCAAATTCTCCGTGCTACAGAATCCGGGTCTCCATCTTCACAATCACGTCATCCTCCTTAATGCCCGCGAAATTATAATTCCCTAGAGTTCTGCAAATACAGTTCTAATAAATAAATTTTTCTTCTTGCAATACAAGCCTTTTTCTTACTTTCTAGGCCTCAAGTGATCCTTCAAGGAAGACGTCTGCGTGCTATATGGCCACCCCTCGGTCTCTTCTGGATCTTTAGCCGCTTGCCCGGACACTTTTTTCGTTTTTAGTTGCCTGGCGTAGCAATCCTTTAACTGCTTCCATTTTTTTTTCGAGTGGAAGGAAAATAAAAAAAATCATACATAAATGTATTACAATTTATATATATATATATATATATATATATATATTTAATTCATTCTTTGTCTTTACCTGACATTTTATTTGCAGCTGCAATCTCCACCCAAACTTTCAATTTGTTCCGCAGATTTTTGTATGCAGGATGACTCAAATCGTGAATAATGGGGTGACCCCTTACATCCTCAATAAATTTTTCCACATTCTGTTTTTCCTATAAAGAAATTACAAAATTTTATTATTTTAGAGGTACAGTAAACAGTATAAGCACGAATGTATTTTGAATTATTGGTTGGTAACAGAATTCATACATTTAATAATTATAACATGTGTTAATTTTGTTTACATCATAAAATACAAACAGGAAATAATTAAATTAATTAGTTATTATATACTAAAGATTTCTTAAAACTTACCATTTTCACTATAAATTCAACTTTCCCGCAAAAATCAAATTTTTCCACTGCAGATGTCAACTGTTGCGCGTCTCAAGTTGAAATGTTTTCAACTTCCAGCAACGCGATCAGCATCAGCAACACCCTTAGCGACACACTGTACCTGCGCTTGGGCACTTTCATACATTTTAACTTTTGACCGCGGCAGCGTGACATTGTAACTCAGCCTTAAGTGGCGATGTTGTGACGCAGGTGCCCAATGCCCCGAATCACAACCATAAGGTCAATGCATAAATATATTGTCATATACAATATATTGATGTATCACTGAAATGACCCTGAAAATGAAAAATATTTAAATTAAATTTTATTTCCATTTACTGACTTTTCCACATTACAAAAAATGCAATTGAGCATAAATTGCATTTTATTAGACACACATTTCATTTTCAAGATATGCATACTTACCTACATTACAGTGTCTTCTCCTTTTTTTCTTTTCCGTATGTACGCTGTACATACGTACATCACATAATTTCTCAAATCTAATTGCACTACATATATACATACAATTATTCTCGTCCTCTTAAAACTAATATTTCAAGACGGGCGCACAACTGCATATTAAATTTCATTTCTTCTTGATACATATGCATTTCTACAAAACTTTTTTGCATTCTTTCACGTACGTTTTTTCAAACGTCGTGAGAAAGCAATAAAAAAAATAAAAAACTTCTTTAAAAGTTTTCACGGGTACCTGTGGGCAGCAAGCCCGATCTTCGGGAACTTGTTTTTTTATATTCGCCGAGTAGATCTCGAAGTTAGATTTTTCTTTAAAAGCTGAAATATATTTATTGGAATAGATATATTAAAAAGAAATTTATAAATAAAGATCAGTTCCACTGGGGACCGCGGACCAAAGCCATCGAAAATTCCGCTCGTGTATAGCCAGACATTGAGGTGCTAGACAGACATCGGCTTATTTCTATTGAACTCAAAACTAAAACTAGGTACTCTTTTATTCACCTTCTTAATGATCAAGTCCACAGTTCAGGGTCGGAAAATGTTTAATGAACATTTTCAACCCTGTGAAAGTTATTATCACTGGACCCGTTTGAACATGGCCAGAAGAGGCCCCGACGATGGACTGAAAACGTAATTTAATACAACCATCAAACCATCACGTACGATCGGGTTCCACAGCGAGGTACTTGGTGTACAAGTGGAAATCGCTGATAAGCTTCTTCGCTGTGTAAAAGTTTTTATCAGCAGGCAAGCACCAAAGTATGGGTTTGGAATATGTATGTACATATGTACATACGTATCGTGATCTTTATGACAAATCTTACTGAAGGTAAGATTTGTCGTGAGTTTATTTTTATACCCTAGATGAAATTTATATGTTATACTAAGTTTGTCATTCCGTTTGTAGCACCGCAAATTTAATGATGGTAGAGCAAAATGGATTGGACATCCACACATAACATGAAAAGTTATTTCGATTCTTGCATGTCCGTCCGTCTGCCCGTCTGCCTGTACGCACGATAATTCGAAAACGCGTCTACTTAGAGAGCTGAAATTTTGTACACGGACTTTAAAGGACAAAAGTAAAATTAACCTCGAAAATGAGACAAATCGGGCTACTCCTTCGTGGGGTTGCCATACAAAAATTTCGTTTTCCACTATATATTTGGACACTGCCTGAGAACGCGCTGACGTAGAAAGCTGAAATTTGGTACATGGTATTTTCATTGTACCAGCAAAAAAATTTCAAAAATTCTAGCTTTTTTATTGTTATCAAATCAAATTTATTCGAAAGAAAATTCGTACAAAATAAGGCATAGCCTTTTTAAAAGTACTTAGCATAAAAATTTACAAATTATAAAAATAACCGCAAGAAAAATATGAATAAAAGGAATACATATATAAAGACTAAAATAAACCTATGTAAAAAAAGAAAAAAAAGATTAAATTCCTAAGTCATAAATACAACAAGAAAGATATACAGAAATAACAATTATCAAGAAAGTAAAATAAAAACATTGCGTGCACAAACCAACAGCATGCTTAAAAGAATTTTTAATTTATTCAAGTGTGTCTGCAAGACTATCCCGGAAACCCCCACAGTTCCGGAACTGCGAATACTGATAGACGGTGAATAGACGAAGAACATAGAGCCGCTCTGCAAATACCTGTGCCGGGGTATAAGAAGCTGTCTATTACGAGATGACTGAGGGTAACAAATTTTGAGAAAAGTAACATAGGAGTCCTGGAATAAATTAGTTTGAATAGATAGGTCATCAAATTAATTTTCAGAAAAACCGACAAAGAACAGCCCAAAACCTGTCTAGAATGCTCAGAGACATGATCATATCTACGCAGATTAAGTACATACCTAACAGCAGAATTAAATGCCACTGTTAATCTCCTATCAGAGACAGAATCAAGCTTGCAGTGAATAATGTTTGTATATGTTATGATGGGAATAATTAAGCATTTTACCAGTCGCAAACGAGTGGTTTGTGGCGTGAAATTAGCGGACTGCCTCAAGCGTCTCAGGCATCCGTAAATACGTCACCACATAATTTATGTGATCATTCCAGGTTAGAGTCCTATTAAAGATGACACCGAGATTACTATCGCAGTTGCAAATGGAATAGAAGTGGAATTTAGAGAGACTTGAGGTAAACGACTAACATCAACAGTGGATTTATAAATAGGAATAGCTTTGGACTTAGACGGATTAATTTTCAAATCAATTGCAACCGACCATCGAGATATAGCTGCTAGGTCCAAATTAATCAAATCAATATGCTCGTTCAACTTGTTGGGATCAACAGCAGCGTAAACCTGCACATCGTCAGCATAGAGGTGGATCTTGACGAAAGAGACCACTGTAGCAATGTTATTAGTGAATAGACTGAAGAGGAGAGGTGCAAGCACAGAACTTTGGGGACGCCAAAGCGCAAAGGTATCAAGTCTGACTCATGATTGTTAATTGAGACACTTTGGTTGCGGTAGGACAGAAAATCAAAGATGAGTTTCGCTGCTCTATGGCTAAAATAGTACTCAGTTCGGAGCTTTCCACAGAGTAAGAAATGGGTTACCGTATCGAAGGCCTTTGAAAAGTCTAATAATGTGAGAACAGTGGGCATATCAGAGTCAATATTCTCTCTTATGTCATCGGTAATCCTCAAAAGAGCCGTCATACAACTATGCTTTGCACGAATGCCGCATGTATCTTACATTATCACTTGAGAACGGCTCAACCGATTTGGCTCATTACTATACCCTTTAAGAAATCATAGGGAGTACTAATATGTCCGTTTGTAACACATAGAAATGATAATGGTAGAGCAAAATAGATTCGACACCCACGCATAATATTAAAATATATTTTGATTTTTGCATGTCGGTCCGTCTATCGGTCCTTCTGCCCGTCTGTCTGTCCGTCCGTCTGTTCATCTGTCGGTCCGCACGTTAAATGGAAAACGTATTCACTTAGAGGTTTGACATTTTGCTCGCGGGCTTTTTTTAAAAAAAAAAATAGTTCGAAAATGATCCGAATCGGGCAACTCCTTCGTAAGGATGGCATACAAAAAATTTGATCCTAACTATATATTTGGACAGTGCCTGATAGCGCGTCAACGTGTAGAGCTGTTTTGTAGAAAGATTTTTGTACACAAATTTTATGAAAGTAATGCAAATTTAAGTTCGAAAATGGGACGAATTGGGTAACTCTTTCGTAGGGCTGCCATACAAAAATTTCGTTTTTCATTATATAATTGATCACTGCCTGAGAACGTATCGACGTAGAAAGCTCCAATTTTGTACACTATGTTTTCATAATAATAGTAAGTTTTAACGATTCGATGATGATGTTCTGACGAGATCAATCAGCCAATGTATCGTTGTTCAAGATTGGGCGTCTGCAAGAGAGATAGCTCAGCCGATGATAATATATGTATGGCGTCAAGGTCAGCCATAGTATTCTGAACACAGGTGAGATAAACTCAGCCGAAATTTGTGTTTAATATATGGCGTCAAAGACATCCTAAGTGATCTGAAGGAAGCGGGATAAGGCAATGCTGCCGATAAATGAAAACTCCTTCTTTTCAAACGTAACGAATAACTATGATCCTCTTTATTGTCCAAACATCTCATTTACATCATTGATTACATTAAGTACTATCCCTACTTATTGAACAAATCAAAGAATTTGCATATCATCAAATTATTACACAAATATTTACAAGTTATTCACCTAAACTGAAGTATTGCCAACAATTTGTTGGCACACATTCCAGGCATTCCAAACATGCGGTTCACCAAGTTCATTGCAGGGCATAAACGGTGTAGAATGTCGCGTCAGCAAATTGACGTGTTCCGCAGTCTGGTGTGTTAACCTTGCTTGGGATGTTCACATAATTTCTTATTTCCGTAAAGGAATTATATGGATCATATTGCACTCATTCCGGCGACAAAATTACCGATGCGACATGATACACTCATTTATTCATTTTAGCGCTGATTGCTATTAGTTTAATGAACTGGAATGTTTGTATGCTTTTTGTCTTTTTTAATATTTCTAGATGCTTGAAGCATTCAAAAATGAACTAAATCGGGCAACTCCGTCTTGGTGTTGCCATATAAAGATTTGAGTTTTTTACGTATACTGTGAACACGATCAGTCCGAAAGGTTTTTATTGTACTGAAAAGTTCTCCAGAATGTAAAATCCTGTGAAATTGGTTATAACCATTGTTAATGTCCGACGAACCGTTCTAGAAATATATATGAAAGGCCACTCTAGTAATTAAACTTGCGCAGATGGGTGACCATACGAAATTACATACTCCATTTTAAAAGGATGCCATTTGGCTTGAGTAATTCTCCCGCTACTTGGCAGAGACTGATTGATTGAGTGTTGTCCGGGTATCTAGAGAGTAAGGTGTTCGTATATCTGGACGATGTGATTATTGTGACACAATCTTTCCTGGAACACGAAAGAGTATTGAAGCATGTACTCGATAAATTATATGAAGCTGGACTGGTCATAAATTTTGAGAAATGCGAGTTCTGTAGGCCTGAACTTAAATATCTCGGTTACGTAATAGGCGAAAACGGCCAACAAGTAGACCCAGAAAAGGTCCGATGTATCTTGAATATTACGAGTCCGCGGAATATGTCGGAAGTGCGCAGATTTATCGGGATGATATCCTGGTATAGGCGATTTGTGCCAAGCTTCTCCACGATAATAGACCCAATCACGGAACTACTCAAGAAAAAGAAAAGGTTCGTTTGGTCAGACGAGTGCGATCGCGCGTTCAAAAAAGTTAAGGATTTTTTGGTAAGTGTTCCAATACTAACCTGACCGGATTTTAACCATCCTTTTGTCATACATACGGACGCCTAAAGATACGGTCTGGGTACAGTTTTAACTCAGCAAATACATGAGGAAGACAAAGTCATTGCGTATTTGAGCCGATCCCTCAATCGTTACGAACGCAATTACTCGACGACAGAGTGGGAGTGTCTTGCGGTGTTATGGGCTGTGGAAAAACTACGGCCATATATCGAAGGGACTACATTCACGGTAGTTACAGACCATGCCTCCCTGGTCTGGCTACAAAATCTAAAGGACCCTACCGGGATACTAGCAAGATGGGCAATGCGGCTTCAGCAATATGACTTTGATATTATTCATAGGAAGGGCAAAGAGCATCTTTTGCCCGACTTGTTGTCTCGTTCGGTCCCCGTAGTCGGTTGTGTAGCTGAGCACAACGAAACTGATGATGCATGGTATGCGAAAATGATGAAACAAGTTATTGAAAGCCCTTCCAAGTATCCAGACTGGGGCATAAGTCAAGAATCGGCCACTGTAACCGATTTTCTTCAAACTTTGCGAATTAGTTACAATTCGCTCGCAAATCACAAATATCACATTAATTTTTCCCGCAAACTTATACTTTCCGAGATATTTCACTTTAAAATCACGAACTTTGCACTGCACAACTCAATGCAATTTCATAATAAATATTCTTCTTCTTCTTTTAAGTACCAAGGAAATGCTCTTATTGTTGGGTATATACATACCTTCCAACAATAGCATTGCGTTTTTTTTAATTATTACGAGTATTCAATTGATGTGCAGTAAGCAGCATTTAGTTACAATGGAATGGAAAAACATTCATTAAGAAACGCACACACACACACACAAGCAGGCTGGCAGGGGCACACACGCGCGGATTTGCGAGCGAATTGTAACTAATTCGCAAAGTTTGAAGAAAATCGGTTACAGTAGCCGATTCTTGACTTGTTCCCAGACTGGAAGGCTGAAAATGGGAAATTGTGTAAACACTGCAGGGCCAAATATCCAGAACTAGCATTACACAACGATTATTGGAAATAGGTAGTGTCAAAACGGAATAGAAAAGATTTGATTTTCAAGGCTCATGACTTACCGACTTCTGGGCATCGAGGAGTTCAAAAAACTTTCGACCGGCTGTACCAGAAATTTTGTTGGCCTAAAATAAAAAGTGACGTCGCATCGTACGTCAAACGATGTTTAATACGCCAGACGATTAAACCTGAGCTGAAAAGCCAGCTGGTCAGATGTCCTCTCGACCAGTAGGCTATAGCCGGTGGGAGTCTATAAACATAGATTTGGTCGGACCTTTACCTCGCTCTCCAGGGGGATATAAGTACATTTTTACAGTAGTCCATCAACTTACGAAATTTTCAATCCATTTCCCTTACGGTCAATTAACCGGGTCTTAGAAGATTATGTAATTTTACTATTTGGTGCCCCAAAAAGTATAGTCTGCGACAATGGTACTCAGTTTAGGAGTAATGAATTCAAAAAGCTTTGTAAGGGATATGGAACAGAAATTAATTATACTGCCCTCTATTACCCACAATCCAACCCTGCCGAGCGAACAAATTAGGTCATCAAATCGATGTTACGGTCATATGTAGCCGAAAACCACAAGAAGTCCGATTCATATCTGGCAAAATTTGCTTCTGCCATTCCACTAAGGACTACAGGCACCTACGAATGGAAAACAATTTTGATGCGACGATTCGATCTAGTGCCCTAGAACAAGTAAGGAAAGATGTAAAAGCAAGACTGCTGAAGGCTGCTCAAGTATCTAAGCGCACGTATGATCTCCGAAGAAGGCATCCGAGATTTTTTATAAATGACATGGTATGGCGCAAAAATTACGTATTGTCAGATGCTTGCTGCAAAATTCATAAGGCCATATAAAGTTGGTAAGGTTGTATCTCCTTGGACCTATATGTTACAAGACACTAGCGGTAGGAACGTAGGCACTTGGCATAGCAAGGATTTGAAGGTATATCGTTCGAACCAAGATAACCATGATTAGGCAGTTGTTTTCGTTTAATTTGTCGCAATTCCAAAGTTTTTCTTGGTTGCCCCAAGAAGGCATCCACCCAGCTTCACTGGAAAACTAAAGGGTAGCAAGATACCGCTTAAGTCCTCTGCGGTTGATACTCTCTTGATGCAACGTTTACACAATTTTAAACTACATGGTGTCGCCTGGTATACGTCAGGATACCGGCTATTCTAATTCCAGACAATACTCGCGTTTTAATATTTTCTGTTAGTTAGTCAATTATTAGGATTTGGTAGTGAATGGTTGAAATAAGAATAAGTGACATATCGGGGTAATAGATAAACTAAGGACTAGTTTTACGCTACTGAATTTCTAAATAGGCTAATATACGCGAATTCGCTAAGGTAAAACCCAGACCAACTTCAACCTATCGTCCATTAAACGGATAATTTTTTTTTTATCTGAGATTTTTACGAAATCTCCCGGCATGTTATATTTTTTTTATTAAGTGCGAGCCAGAAGATGCGATAACCCGATAGAGAAAAGCTTCTTTTTTATTTAATCATTTAATTATCTAGGGGAATAAATAATTACTTTCATGTTCCGTCTTAATTGCTGTCCTCAACTTCCAACAGATTGATGCTGCAAAAGATTTTTATTATATTCCAGATTTTAAACTAAGGAAAACGAGGAAAGCCTACCATTGTAGTGGTGCTGGAGGTGCCTGGCGGCGGTCTTTATCTCGAAGGAAAGTGGAATTGTAGAGCGGGAAAGCATCCTACACTGCATCTACACCATTCTGGAAAAAAAGAAGAAAACTAACTAAAGAGAAAAAACAGAGAAACTAATTACCTGAAATTAGGCATTCACCCTTGTTCACGTGATCGGAACTGGATTACATATAAAATGATTATAAACTTGGCCTCAGCACCTCATTGCGGCGAAGTGAGAAGTAACTATTCATCACTCTATATGAAGCATTCACCTTAGAATAAGTTAGTTAAAATTTTGCTTGTTTATAATAATAACAATTTGCTCACTATTGGAATTACGATGTAAAGCAAGCGGGGCAAGGCAGGAAACCTCAGCTAGGAAAGCGAGGATTACCAATTTAGTAGGGTACCAGGCGCAGCATTTATCAATTTCCACTAGGGAAAGTAATTTGTAATTTGCATGATAAACCTACCTGGGTTCGGCTTTCTTCTCTATTCATGGTTAATTCAGCACCTAACCTCCCACTAATTAAAAGCACATATCCCGAAAGAATTTCACTAATAAAATAAAATAAAACTTCGAAATCAAACTGTTCTCAGTCCAAGGTAAATATCGGTAACAAAAAAAGGGGTGAAACAAAACGTATTTCAAAGATTTTAAATTACCTACATTTGATCTTTGTATTGTATTTTGATGGAACCAGAGTAGATGAAATTTTTTTGACTATAACAGCAGAAAATACAAAAAAAAAATATTAATAATATATTACCGATTCAAGTCGGTCAGTTCCGATTGGGCAACGCCTGGATTTTTTTTCGAACTTTCCATTAGGTGGCCGAATTGAAAAAAAAACCGATGACCTTGGTAGGTGAAGAGGGCAGTTCTTCGATTACAGCCGTGAAGTTAATTAGTCAGTATTTTTAAAAGGAAAAAGAAAAAAGAAGGAAAAGTTGATGCCGGAGTGTGAAATAATTAGTGCGACTAATTGTTGTCGGAATTCAGCGAAAAGGGAAGGAGGTCTAACTAGGATTTGGAACTCCGTGGACTTTAAGGAAAAGATAAGTTCTGTATTTTGTTTATTTCCTTCATTTTGTTTCTCTTTGAGTGGTGTTAAAGGTTTCGAAAAATTAAATTATTATTTTCTTGTAAGGAAAAAAAATCCTCGATTTTATATAATTAGTGGTTCCTGCGCTGCCTTGCATGTACCATAAAGCTCAGAAAGCTCAAGTGTACGAATAAGTGTGAAATCTGAAGTAATTTGAATTTTTCTTTTAAGCAAGTTCTCTTTTTTTAAAATATATATGTTTTATAACGTGCTAACCACGTTCTTTTATTTTAATAATGCCTGCAACGTATAAAACTATAAGAGTTCGTGGACTCGCAAGTGGCGCCCATAAAATATCTCGCCCCACCCCTTTCTCCACAGTTAGCTGGCCCAATATTTACGCACCCACAGAAAAGCGCGTAACAAACCTTGATCTGCTTCTATTAGCATTGAAAGAACTACCAGTATTTTGTTTTAGTTCCAAATTATGATTCGCTGTGATAAATTTTCTATGGCAGTAGTAATAGGATCAGATGGGGCAAAACGTTCGTTGTGAGATATCGCAGCTACACTGATTCTCGACATTTAATAGTAAATTTTATCTGCGATCGTGAATATTTGGTCTTTTGAATGCGAGCCTTCAATTGCGATGAAACAAGCTTGAAGAGATTGGGGTAATTTGTTTAACTAAAGCTTATGAAGCAAAGATCTATTCACTAAACTATTAGAACCAGTTAATGATTCCATCTGACTAAAGAATTCAGATGGTCTTGCTTTGCCTAATTCTATTTTGTGCAGAAGAGCATCTAACCTTCGTTCCTCAGTGTCCTGACTACGAGTAAGCAGTGTTGTTATCAAAGCCTCTCTTTCTAATGTCTCTGGTGTTAAATACGAAACCAGATAATCGTATTTTGTATTAAACGCGGTAATATTTTTAAGCCTGAACTGTGTTTCCACTTGCAGGAACCATAGTTCGGATCTACTGCTCCAGAAAGGAGAGATTTTTATAGAAACGAATGAGGTTTCTGCAATACTGCCATTATTTAACCGTCCCGAGCTTACCCCTATATTTTGTTCGTTGTTTTGTGAAATGGGATTGTTTTTGGAAGGTTGGCCATTACCTTCGGGTTCGTTATTCATTTTAATACGAAATGTATAACCTTTTACAAGACAATGCACGAATAAATACTGTTACTTGAAAGGAAGAGAAATGCAATTTTCTGTAATTAATTGGCATAGAAGCAAACAGATAAATCTATCTGTTCTTTCTGTTCGATATGTACGACAAGGAACTTTCAACCATTTGTTAAATTTAAGGAGTACCGAGAAGTTTCAATATCACATAGATTTTAAAGAGTTTCACTTACAAAAAAAGATATTTAGAAAAATGATGAAATTTTAGCAAATGTTTAAAAGATATGTATATATATATTGTTAATTATATTTAAGTGATCAAACGGAGTCTTACTCACAAGGCTTTTTCTTTCCTTTAATATTTGATGTAATTTTATTAGCAGTAATTGATATACTGTAGCAGTAATTGGTATGCATGTATATATGTTATGACGATGAGTGATGTGACGTTAAAATTTTCCTTAATTTCTTTAAATAATTTGTTTGTTCGTTTCTAATTTCTTTCTAAGCTTCCCAAAATATATATTTATTAAAAATATGTAAAAATATGTATTTATTTGAAATTTTAAATACTATCCTAATTGTAATGCTTCTTTTAAACTGCTTTGACTGTAAGAGATTCCTGGACTCTTGACAATTTTGTAATTTGTACTGCTACCAATTGTTAGGCTTTGTGCAGTAATCTGAATTCGGGCTGCTAGGATGCAATTTATTTTTTTTATTGCTAAATTGTGGTTGATGACACGCACTGAATTGGTACTGCTGATTATGTGCCAATAAAATTAAAGTAGCCGCTTCGTGCTGTTGCTGGTCGATGCACGTGCTTGAAAAAATGTTTGTTTCCTTCGTATTTTTAAAATTTGTTGTTCGATTAAAGGTGCTCTATGCTGTCACTTGCTGATGAATGGATGAACAAACATTTGTCTCTGATGTGGTTACAAATGGCGCCTCACTGGAGTAGTGGTGATAGCGATTAACGCGTAAAATTAAATGAAATTAATCTGCACGTCGACGTCTATATCGATGTCGGGGTCACCAATTGTTAGGTTTGGATGTTTTATAATAATAAATAAAACACTTGGTCACTCTAACGTATTACTACAATTTTATTTTACTTTTAAATTCTTTGTGATAAACCACAGATACGGAAGTCAGACACAACAAGAATGAGAAAACAATCAAAGCTATCTCTTGACAAAAAGCATGTACTAGAAAATGCTGTCCTGCCACATAGCCATTATATTCGTCATATGACATATATAATTATTACAGCTTAGTTCACATTACTACGTATTCCTCTAATTCCAATTCTACTGATTTAATTCATTTTAATTCATTTTAATTCATTTTAATTTATTTTATTTTAATATGTTATGTATTATTAATATGTCACAGAAAAATTTCATAGAAAGATAAAAGTTCAAACTACAAAGGATCACTCTTTAAATGAAAAACACTTCTACTTATCTAAACACAACTCCGTGTCCACATCAGTTTTCTCCTACACATATACATTTCCACCTAAAAATTCAAAGAAGAACATATTAATAATATATTCAAAGTCTGTTATGGAACTATGATGAGTGATTTGCTTTGGGACGTAAAGTCCCGACTGCCAGCCTGAGCTGACAGATCACTTGACGGACAGCGTTGACTGCAGAGCGGTACACTCTCGGTCCTGAAGAGACCCTTAAGTCACTTACCTGCATATGATTGAAGGCGCAGATGTTTTGCCTTCCTGCATGCCCCAACCCATGCGACTCCGAGGGCAGTTATCTTCGGAGTCCCTATTTGACCTGTAAAGAGAGAGAAGTAGTGGACCTAGACGACCATGCCAAGAGAAGAGGACTCCGGGAGAGTGAAAGAGAGAAATAAGAACTTTACAGCGCCATCACGTTATAAGAAGTTGTTTAATAATATAATTATACATCGATATACCGGTTGGATACTACCCGGTTCATATGCCGTCTTATCAATCACTGCTTGCTACTTTAGTTACTCTATCACTCAACTTTTACTTAGATTAACAGTACTTTTCGGTTTTCTATTGGTTTCTAAGGCGATACATGTAAAAATCTGGAAGTAACTGGTAGGCACTGCTCATAATTGAAATAATAAATGATTACGAAAAGGTTACTTTTTATTATAGCCTTACTGCAAGCAAATATTCCTATCCTTACCAAAAACGAAACTTACAAAATCCGTATCTCTAACACTACTAGGTCCTTCTTAGTCATATATCATATCATTGTTATGCCTAAGTTCTCAATGTTAATTCACTTTTCCTTTTGCAGAATGTTGCACTCAAACACTTTAAGAAAGTTATATTGACTAATATACATATTCAATTGACATAAATAGAAATGGCCGAAATCTTTAATACTTAACGTCTCATAACATTGGAAAAAGAATAAAATAAAAGAAAAGCAAGAGCTTTGCATTGTCCTTAACTAGCAAATAAAAAAATTGAAAGCGCAAACGTAAATGTCAGCCATCTCTTGGGACTTTTCCCCTACATGAAGAGTATGCTATCAGTAATCATAATATGGAGCAAAATTGAAAACTCTACACGACCCTTTTCGATGAACTTAAAGTTAAATGATTCTATGCCTGATTATGAATGAATTGTTTAAATTTAATGGTCGGCTTACCATATATATCTACTTTTCCTTTTCCTTGGTCAAGTAAGAAATCAAAACAAATCTTTGACTAATTATAATGGGGCCGATTCTCGCTGTTCAGTTTCAACCATAAACTTTCTTGTTCCGAATTCATTTAAATCCCGACATTCTTAGTAGTAAATTTTGATATCTTACGTTATACAAAATCGCAATATTGCTTATGGAAGCAAAAAAAATCTCACTTACATCGTTTCAGTGTGTTGCGGATCTCCCGTAGAGGTCCCTTCGAGGATACTCCATGAACTCCAATTTAACGTGTACTTAGGTCAGGAAGAGAAGAAAGAAAATACTTCATGTCGCAAAGAAAATTTTTACCGGTCGGCACTATTAACTTCGATAACGTACCCGTTTTGGAGAAAGCAAACTATTGTTACATACATATGCGTAAAGCACATGCATATATTTACATACCTACATCATACAGGAAGAAAGCATACTTAATGCACATGCGTATACATACCTACATCATGTAGGAAGAAAACATATTTATTGCAACGCATAACTAACAACATTGTGCCTACATACCGGTCGGCACTATTAACTTGGATATCGTACCCGTTTTGGAGAAAGCAAGCTATATATGTACTCTGTTCCTTGATTTCTTTTTCTTTTCTTTTTCTTTTATATGTACGCTAATTAAACGAATTACTCAACTCCCTGCGATTATTAGGTACTTAATCAGACAACGTATGTAGTTAAAGAAATACGAATAATAATCTCTGACGGGATACAGTTCTAAAATCTACTGAAGATCTCCCAAGGTGGGTATCTCCTAGCCAGAATGTCCGTTAATCGGTTTTATTCGTCATTAAGAATTAAATGCAGCTTAAGAAAATTGTGCCTTTCTTGCTTCCCCTCTTGATAGCATGAGGGAATGATTTACAATTTACAATCCTTGCCGATATATATGTATATAATTACAAATAGGTGCTTATCTTGATGTAATTTCCTTATTCTATTATATCCGCTTAAGTCCATGGAGGAGAAAGCACCCTCAAAGTTCTCCGTGGAATCCTTTGTATTTAATTACACCAGCTTGTGGGAATGCGTCGTGTCGATGAGCTTATTGTGTGCTAACGTTGGTTTCAGCCGGTTATAACCTCGAATTTCAGCGTATATCGGTATTATTCTTTGAATCTGTACCGGAAAGACGGATGGTGCGTTTATCATATTTCTGTCGCGTGTGGCCTAACTAAAGCTACTGTCTATTTTTGCTTAACATTCCAACAAAGATGTTACCTTAACTAAACAGCAAACTTGGAATGTGGATCCGCTATCGTTGATGCTTCTCCTGAGTGCCTCCGCGTTGTTGCCCGCGGGGCACTTGGGTTTATGTAACGGAATGGTGATACCGTTCTCAACGTTGGTTATTTGCGACCGGGTTTCCGGGAAAACTCCAACTGGAATCCCTGCGATAATGAGTTGTTCGCCGCTTCCTTTTCCGACTAGACAAATTATTATGAATTAATTTTCCAAATTACTATTACTAGATAATTACCTAAATTTTATCGATTATGCGCAGTGCGGATGTATGTGGTGTGGGATCTTCGTCCCTTCAGTCGACAAAATTCTCGCGATAGAAAGACTTTCCTTTCTTGAAAAGGGCTTGTCTTTTTTTTATGTTTGAATATGCGGATTTCACTTTTAACTTTCTTTTTATCCTCGTAGCTAAATTTTCGTTTCGCTCAGTCAGCAGTGTGCAGAATGAGAAGGAAATCGTTGCTAGCCAATGACACACTCTTGTCTTTTCCAAAACTTCTTCTTCTTTTTCCACCTCAGCATATCATACTGAGCTTGAGGAAACGCATCGCTCTCGGTCGGGGTGCGTTTTAATTTTCTGCTCGTCGCGGCTGGCTTACACGCTAGCTTCAGTACTTTGTGTAGCATATTGCTATATGCAATATGCTACGACCATAACAGGGCAGAGTGGTCTGCGCCACCCGTGTTTCAGACAACGCTGAAAAATGTTCGACTGAGCTAGCCGGTCTTAAACATAGGCCTCATCGCTGCGGGCGACCAATCTGTGTCTCGACCCACGACCCAATGAGTATTCCTCATCACTCGTGCCATATTCACGTTGCTCTACTTGACCGATGACGCACCGAGGACACATCCCCGAAGTCTCGTCAGTCTTTGACCAGACCTCGACATCCTTCTCAGTGTAGGAAGCCATAGGTACCTCGACAAGCTAGTAACCCAAAAAATCCAGCCGGTCGATGCCTCTCTGCCCCCCTTCACCGAGATGCTGAGGAAGCCCTGCGATCAGTAACCCAAAGAACTGGTCACCAGGCTTTCTCTCGCAACATTTCACTCCGATCTCAGACCGCGATTGTTCAAGGGTGTGTCCCCAAGGCGTCGTCGAAGTAGTGACATGCTGACAGCATTATACAGGAATGGATTCCAACAGGTATATCACCCACCATTGACGGGGCAATAGGAGGGCTTCGCGATATCCTATAGTCTACCAGTGAAGCTGGCTGAATGCCTTCTTAAAGCTACCAGGAATAAACGTGACACTAGATAGACGACGTTCCAGAATGGTTATCACTGCCTGATGTCTTTGGCGTGATAGACTCCTAACAGTTCCCCCTGCAGATCTTCAAGCTCGTATAGGGAGTTTCCTTTCTTGGCTTTAACCCGTTTAGCACTAGTCTGCTGTTGGAAGTTGCTTTGGGCAAAATTCCGTCTAAATACCTCTTGACCAACTTTGGAATCAACAGGCTTCGCCTTGAGATTATAGGCTCGTGAACCCTGTTCGAACGCATGGTGTAAATTTTCCTGCACTCTCGCACGGATCAATCTCAATTTGTCCTCAGCATCTACTCTCAAAGGCTCATTAAGAGTTCCAAGGCTCTTCAAGATGGAATAGGAGCTGCCATGTTCAATCATTTGTTGATCGAAAAGCGTTCGATAAGAAGAGAAACCAGTTGCTTGGTGGAAAGAGCTGAGGGAACTAGCTATCTGGTTCAGCTTCTCATCCCATTTTGTGTGTTCCTTCCGAATATACGCTCTAATCCCTGACAATAGAGACCTGTTTACTCGTTCTGAGGCGTTTGCTTGCGGCGAGTAAACTGCCGTTAGCAAGTGCTTCACCCCATACTTGTCCAGCAATCTGGTAAACTGAGTCGTGCAAAACTGGACTCCATTGTCAGAAACGATCGTTTCCGGGAATCGAACACGTGGAACACTTCCGTCTCGATGAATTGACTGTAGATGATGTAGGTTTGAGAATTGAGATTTTTGAAAAGTGGTCACGAACTATTAAAATGCAGACATTTCCTCTAACTGATCGAGGATATGGACCTAGAAAATCGATATACAGCTTTTGCCATGGTCGTTCTGTCACAGACTGGGTTCTCATAGGTGGTCTCAGAATAGTATTGGGAGCCTTCGTTTCCTTACACACGTCACAGGCGCCTACGTAGTTTCTGACATCAACTGTCATTCGTGGCCAGTACAAGTGTCTTCTCAGACGTTCTAGTGCTTTCCTTATACCTCCGTGTGAAGCCAGCGGCGGATCATGAGCTCTCGAAATGACGTCGGTGACAAGCCCTCGTGGAATCCAAAGCTTCCAAGCATGTTCTTCCTGAATCGGATCGCCTGTTCTCGGAATAGTTTGCCAGAAGTCGTTTTAAACTTATGGCTCAGTTCCTCATATTCCAACGAGTTGAAATATGGCGAACTAAGGTCAACTTCCGGGCCAGGATGCTCGTTCGTGGACAGGCTGTCAAAATGGATGCGTGACAGCGCATCAGGGACGACGTTCAGGCTTCCTTTTCTGTGCTCAATAGTGAAGTCGAAGCACTGAAGCTTCAAAGTCCACCGAGCAAGTCTACCGCTGAGGTCCTTTTGAGACATCAGCCATTTCAAGCTCGCATGATCAGTCACTATCTTAAACGGCATGAGTTCTATGAAGGGCTGGAACTTCTGTACACTTAAGATTGCAGCTAGGCATTCCTGCTCTGTGACGGTATAATTTCTTTGTGCTGATTTCAAATTTTTCGAGACGTAGGCAATTGGCTTCTTGTGGCCATCGTCATCTAGTTGAATCAGTACCCCACCAATACCTTGTTGGCTTGCATCGCACTGTATAATGAATGGCCTGGTGAAGGCTGGACTCACTAACAACGGAGCAGAAGTAAGTTTTTGCTTTAGTAGATCAAGAGACGTCTGGGCTTGAGGTGTCCATTTGAACTGACTGGGGTTTTTCAAGGTGTCTGTAATGGAGACAGTTAAGTCAACATAGTTCGGGATGAACCGTCTATACCATCACGCCTTCCTACTAGGCGTCGGGCTTGCCGAACAGTTTTAGGTGACGGATAGTCAACTATGGCTGAGATCTTGTCTGGGTAAGTCCTAATTCCTCCTTTCCCGACTATGAAACCCAAGTATTTGGTCTCCTTGATGCAAAACTCGCTCTTCTCGACGTTGATAGTGAGGCCAGCTCTCTTCAAACAATCCGCTACACGGGATAGTAACGTGAGATGCGAGTCAAAGTCTGATGACAGAATTAATAAATCGTCTAGATAGACGAGAATGTTCTCACGAAGATCGAAAGGAATGACTTTATCCATGAGGCGGCACATCGTTTGTGGAGCGGTGCATAGGCCGAATGGCATCACTGTATACTGATAGAGAGAATGACCAGGTACTGTAAAAGCGGTCTTCCCTCTGGAATCAGTGTCTAGAGGGATCTGCCAGAATGCGTCTTTCAGGTCCAGGCTCGTTATGTAGTTTGCCGGAGGAAGTCGACTCAGAAGTGCGTCTATCTGCGGTAGCGGATAGGCATCCTTCTTCGAAACAGAGTTGACCTTCCTGGCGTCAAAACAAAGCCGGACCTTTCCAGGCTTCCTTACTAGAACAACTGGAGAGCTCCAAGGACTCTGGGTCTCCTCTATCACACCCAACGATAGCATTCGCTCTAATTCAGCATCCACAAAACTTTGTACTGCCGGCGAAATCGGAGAAAAGCGCTGTTTTATCGGGGCGGCGTCATTCGTCTCAATCTTGTGAATGACCAATGATGTTTTTCCCAGGCCTAAGTCGGCGAAAGAGGGGCAAAGCCGTTTAGTGGCTTGTAAGCGTTGTTGATCGAGACTAGAAAGAATATGGCAGTCGATGACAGAGGTAGCTATTACACTTGGATTCACTTCTGCGACTATACCCAGGACATCTGGAGCCAACCCAAATAGGCGCCAGAAGTCTATTCCGAGATATAGTGCCTGTGTGAGCCCAGGAACCACATAAAAACGCACGTTTTGGGTCTCATCACGGAAAGTGACATCCAAGTTCACATGAAAATACACAGTCGTCATGGCACCATTAGCTACTTGGACCTGTGTCCGATACCTCTTCCATTCGACATCTGCTTCTGCAAGCTTCTCTAGAGCTCCCTGGCCTAGAATACTGACAGTTGCACCACTATCAAGTAATACAGTCTCAGTTCGCCCGAGCAGCTTTACTTCGGCGTACGGTCTAATGTCGTCTGGCATCGACACGGAAATCTGTGCCAATTTTTTCCATTCCAGTCTCATCCGTCGACAGTATTCCCGCCAACGAACGGTTGATCGTTTTTTTTTTGTTCAATATCCAAGTCAGGACACACGATTTCAGCTAACTCCGCTACTGAGGAGAAGACTCGGTCTCTTGCTGCGCTGTATTTCTGCAGACGCCTATGATACGGCGTCAGCGGATGTAAAATAGACTCACGCCCACTCGTCATAAAAGAGCTTGGTGACCGTTTTAAAACAGAAAGGACAGGAGTCCAAATCTCCTGCTCAGTAACTTTGTCAGCTAACAGTGCTGTCGGTGTTAACGGGATATCAGAAATTAAAGACTCTTCCAACGAAGTGTCTAATAATGTCATGGGCTCCCCAAAAGTGGAAATGGGAGATTGAACATCTGCGGAGAAGTCTATTAGGTTCTCCGTCTCCATCAATGAAATGTTCGTACTATCAGGTGTTTTGCTGGCATCATCAGAATCACTGAATGATATCAGTGGACAATTCAGGGATTCGTCAAGGTCTGCTGATGGAGCGGACCTTCCTCCTTGTTCAAGGCTTGAACTGGAGTGTTCGTTGCAGTTGTCGCTCGCGACGTTGATGCTGGTCGGAAAGAGGTGGTGGTATTCCCGACCCGTCTCCGGTTTTTCTGTCGACAATAGCTGGAATCGAGTTTGAAAATATTCTTGCGTCCGCATCCGTAGCAGAACACAACTTGCCTCTCCGTCGATTTCGTGTACTCGTTGGTTCCGGTAAGGGTTCAACTCCCAGCTGTCGCAATTCGTGTCTGCGTGGCTTGGATACGAGAAACAAGCGATCTTAGCTGTCCTATCGTATCGGTGGGATGTAAGCATATTTTCTCCTGAATCTCAGGCAATAAATTCGACTTGGCAATCTCCAGGAACTCTTGGTCTGTCATGGCGTTCTGCAACTGATCACGCAGCAACCCTAAATGATGGTGGTACATGGCGAACGGTTCACCAGGCTTTTGCTTTCTAGACATCAGCTGTAAGCGGATCTTTATATCGTCCGTAGGTACTCCCCATTCGATGGACAATCCCGTTTTGATAAATTCCCAAGTTGGAAAAGGGTTATGCCTTAATATCGACCAGTACCAGTCCTTCGCTGGTCCTGTCAGTAACGTGAGCATGTTTCTGACAAGAAGGTCAAAATCTCCTTCTAGAGCGAAGTGCGTAAGCGCTTCGACTCTAAAAACGAATTCATCGATAGATAGCTCAGAGTTATTGCCATTATATTTCAGGTTCCATCTTCTGATTGGCCTGCCTGATCGTCGCTGTCCTATATCTGCAGGGTGACGAATATGTGGAGGTGGTTGAGGTGGTGGGCTGACCAGTAGGCTGACCAAAAGGCTGACCAGAAGGCTGACCAAAAGGCTGACCAGAAGCTGATGGTAGTCTCTGAAACGAATGCCCCCTCAGATTGGGAAAATCGTTCGATGGTCTTGGATTACTCGTGAACGAAGGAGGTCGTATGAAATCTATTGGCGGCAGTGCTGCTGCTACTTGTTGTCTGATGCTATCTACTAAATCAGTCCGCAAGATATTGAGGTTCTATTCGAGACCTTCACGTACTAGATCTTGCATTTGTATGCGCAAGCCTGCCATCAACGCATCCGTAGCTGCTGACGTGTGTCCTTGAGCGGTACGCACTGGACTGTCTTGTTGTGAGTTGGGGTTTATAAACCTCCTTGAGTGCGAATCGGGCATTCCCGGTGAGAGTGATCGTCGACTCGTTGGTGGTATGTTGAAGGTAGGTAAGTCAAAGGTTGGCAATGAATCATGCCTGGTAGACTTCGCGGGCTTCCTGTCCTGTGGTATGAGGAGGCGTAGACAGTTAGAGCAACTGGAATGTTCGCCTATCCAAGTCTGTATACACGCCTCATGAAAAACATGTCCACACACGGTCATGACAGGCTTCCGTTCGGCTGACCAGCTCGTATCTCTGCAGATAGTGCAGGGCTCAGGTAACATTGTCACACTGTTTGTCGCATGAGGTAGTGTCCGTACTGTAGCCATAATAAGTTCAGACGTAATTCGAGATTAAAATTTAAAATTCCAAGAAATTTGAAAGTTTGGAAGAGACAACAGGCTCTTCACTATGTGAGGATGACGAAACTAATTTAAGTTGGAGTTTGGGGCGATATACTAAAATTCAGAAAAATTTCTTCCCAAACGTACGAAGAAGTTTTCAATAAAGTGCAAAAAAATCAAAGATTCGTAAAGTTAGCAAAGTCCTCTCGACTCGATACAATATCAATACAAAAAAAATCCAAAGTTCGGAAACGTTGGCTCGCTCCTTGAATAAAAATTTCCTTCCTAACCGTTCAATTCAGCGTTTCAAAAATTTATGATCAAAATATGATTTCTCCTTCACTTCCCGAAGCTAACTCTCAACATAAGAGGTCTTCAGGTCGTTCTCCCTCTTTTCAGGTCAGAAACTTATACCAGCAAGTGACGTGAGTGTGTGCTTTGGAAAAGTCTGAGATCTTACAGAAATCTGGGAAAAGTGGGGTTGGAGAAGCTAGAGACTGAAAATGATACTAGAGATTCTTCAGCCAGGCAGTTAGCAGTGTGCCAACTCCTGATTACTGAAGGTCTCCAGCATCACTTCCATCCTCCAACAACTCCTTCCTTCCTCCTCATCTGATTGTTATGTCCAGCTAACCCTCCAACTGGGCAGAGACATGAATCTGGTCAACTAGTTAGATGGAAGCCAAAACGTTGTCTCACAGATTCATAAGCCTATCCAGCCAGTTGGCCAACAGAGACATGTCTCCGTGAGAGTTCACACAAAATATTTGTGAGGCCGCCTACCATTTCCATGACAGAAGGCCAGCGGGAAACAGCAATCTAAAAAAAAAATTCAAAAAAATTCAAAACTTCCAAAAACTAGACAATTGTTCAGACTCGAGGCTTGACCAAAGTCAATCCTAGAGTCGAACTTCAACTCAAACACTTTCAAAAATCTACAACGTTACGTTACTTTATTTTACAATCAACTTCAAAAATTCAAAATCATCTCAAAACCTTCAAAAATCTTTACTTTACTTTACGAACTTTAAAACTTGAACGTTACATAACTTTCAACTACAAAAACCAATTAGACTCAGGTCCACATATAACTTCCACTGGATGTGAGACTTGAGGTCAATCAACTAGCAGACACCAGATGATCGTCTGTGTCAAAGCCTCAGTCCCCAGTACAATTTATATTTAGACCACCGAAATCTAACTGAGGTGGCCACACGTTGGGCGCCATTTTTGTTATGGAACTATGATGAGTGATTTGCTTTGGGACGTAAAGTCCCGACTGCCAGCCTGAGCTGTGGGGAGGTTCCACAAAAAAACCTGCCGCTGCCGTCAGCCTTAATCAAAAAAATTTCGTGCCTATCAACACAAACTCGGCACACTCTCGGTCCTGAAGAGACCCTTAAGTCACTTACCTGCATATGATTGAAGGCGCAGATGTTTTGCCTTCCTGCATGCCCCAACCACCCATGCGACTCCGATTACAGTTATCTTGAGTCCCTATTTGACCTGTAAAGAGAGAGAAGTAGTGGACCTAGACGACCATGCCAAGAGAAGAGGACTCCGGGAGAGTGAAAGAGAGAAATAAGAACTTTACAGCGCCATCACGTTATAAGAAGTTGTTTAATAATATAATTATACATCGATATACCGGTTGGATACTACCCGGTTCATATGCCGTCTTATCAATCACTGCTTGCTACTTTAGTTACTCTATCACTCAACTTTTACTTAGATTAACAGTACTTTTCGGTTTTCTATTGGTTTCTAAGGCGATACATGTAAAAATCTGGAAGTAACTGGTAGGCACTGTTCATAATTGAAATAATAAATGATTACGAAAAGGTTACTTTTTATTATAGCCTTACTGCAAGCAATTATTCCTATCCTTACCAAAAACGAAACTTACAAAATCCGTATCTCTAACACTACTAGGTCCTTCTTAGTCATAAATCATATCATTGTTATGCCTAAGTTCTCAATGTTAATTCACTTTTCCTTTTGCAGAATGTTGCACTCAAACACTTTAAGAAAGTTATATGGACTAATATACATATTCAATTGACATAAATAGAAATGACCGACATCTTTAATACTTAACGTCTAATAACATTGGAAAAAGAATAAAATCAAAGAAAAGCAAGAGCTTTGCATTTTCCTTAACTAGTAAATAAAAAAATTGAAAGCACCAGGGGCGCAAACGTAAATGTCAGCCATCTCTTGGGACTTTTCCCCTACATGAAGAGTATGCTATCAGTAATCATAATATGGAGCAAAATTGAAAACTCTACACGACCCTTTTCGATGAACTTAAAGTTAAATGATTCTATGCCTGATTATGAATGAATTGTTTAAATTTAATGGTCGGCCTACCATATATATCTACTTTGCCTTTTCTTTGGTCAAGTAAGAAATCAAAACAAATCTTTGACTAATTATAATGGGGCCGATTCTCGCTGTTCAGTTTCAACCATAATCTTTCTTGTTCCGAATTCATTTAAATCCCGACATTCTTAGTAGTAAATTTTGATATCTTACGTTATACAAAAATCGCAATATTGCTTATGGAAGCAAAAAAATCTCACTTACATCGTTTCAGTGTGTTGCGGATCTCCCGTAGAGGTCCCTTCGAGGATACTCCATGAACTCCAATTTAACGTGTACCTAGGTCAGGAAGAGAAGAAAGAAAATACTTCATGTCGCAAAGAAAATTTTTACCGGTCGGCACTATTAACTTCGATAACGTACCCGTTTTGGAGAAAGCAAACTATTGTTACATACATATGCGTAAAGCACATGCATATATTTACATACCTACATCATACAGGAAGAAAGCATACTTAATGCACATGCGTATACATACCTACATCATGTAGGAAGAAAACATATTTATTGCAACGCATAACTAACAACATTGTGCCTACATACCTATCTACTACATCATTTTCGCTGCATGAAGAATTTCAATCACTGACAAATATACTTCATGTAAAACAGCGAAGATGTCGCAATACCCCTGCCCGCAAGAAATCTCAAGTTGCAATACGACGACCTTGCGCCGGTGGTCAAACATATGTATGTATGTAGGTAGCAACTAGCAAGATGTTAATTCACGGTTAATACAGTAAGCCACAAATGCCTACTGTAACCCGAGAATTACATCATAAATTAACAACAAACAGCAAGTGATTCTGGTTCTTGCAAAATATTTGTATGTATACAAACGCGACGAGTGCCGCGATTTAATTGAAGAATGTAATATGCGTGACTTAACACTTTGTACAAGGTGAACATTATGTACACAAAATGTTAAGTCGGAAGTAAATTGCACATCTTCCGTACTGGGAAGTAAGTATGACATTTTCCATGTATATACAATAGATAGAATAAGAACAATTTGTATATATAGAGTAAGAAAATGAAAAAGAGATGTTCAGTAAAAAAGTAAATTCAGTAGTATCCAGTCGTAAATTATTTAGGAGCTGAGCTTCAACAAGCTACTCCAATACGAGTATAACCAGTGTTAATCAAGCGAAGATTATTTTCATTTAGGAGCTGAGCTTCAACAATCTACTCCAAACCTTCAATAGGAGCTGAGCTTCAACAAGCTACTCCAGATCTTCGATAGGAGCTGAGCTTCAACAAGCTACTCCAGATCTTCGATAGGAGCTGAGCTTCAACAAACTACTCCAGATCTTCAATAGGAGCTGAGCATATACTGCTACTCCAAGCAACTCAACGTGTACAGCGATAAGCCTGGGAGGAACTAGACGCAACAAAGAAAGATGGAAGAAAAGTCTTTCAACAAATTGGCGCAGCCGGTAGGATCAAGGAAGTTAATTAATACAACATACTTGAAAAACCTTGATCTTCGAACCTACATAGAAGTGAGCGTAAGAAGATCTTACCCCCCAAAAATTCTAATTCTACCAGCCATCAATAAGCATAAACGGAACACCCGTCATCTGAAATTCATCAGCGTCGAAAGTGTAAAAAGACAGTAAAAAGAGAAAGAAATTGGCCAGTGAAATCTCCAACAAACCGACGCTACCTTAAGTAAGTTACATACCTAAGTTTGTAAAGAAGGCAAAAAGCGATTAGCCGAATTTCTCCGGAAAATTCATAACATTTCAAGAAAGAAATTCGCTAGCACTTATTGCCCTCTCCCATTCCAAATAAGTTACATAGCTAGGTATAATACACTAACTGAACTCAGTGTAAAGAAGGGACAAAAACACCCCTCCATTCAATGCTACTTAGTTAAACTACCTCAAATTCATCAAACTTCATTGGGATTGCTTTCAAGCACTGACCCGATCAAAGCTCTCCTTGCTCAGATTTTGAGGTAGCAATAAGTTCATTGTCGTTCGACAATACCAGCCCTCCTGATAGGCCAAGAGCCGAACGAAGTACATACCAAGGTAGACCATCTGTAAATTGGTACCGCGAACACCGTTCAGGTAAACCCTTCAAAAGGCATAGTTTGATTAGCTTCCTGGCACGAACTCATAATTTGGACGCCTTAATACCCCAACAGCCATTAACCACACCAAAGTCGAGTGAAAATACTCAACACATTTCCCAAATAGATCAAACAAACAAAACAGACAAAATGTCTATAAACTACGAAAAAGTAGTAAAACTGACTGCTCAGATGGTGCCCTGTTCTCTGGAGAAATAAGTGCACAAATTCTCACCGAGTTACAAACATTCATAGGCTGTTGTAAACAGGTACAGAGGTGTCTAGGAGAAGAAGGAAAGACAGCATTTATGCAAATTTTCCCAACCAGGTTGAGAGGAAATGCATATCAATTGATCGCATCCAGTGCTCTCACGAAATTTGAGGAAGTGGAACAATTGCTTTACCGAACGTATTTACCCCGTGAAACTTGCCGACAGTATCCACAGGTGTCGTTTAATTCATTTACTAATAGACTAAAGGATCTGTTAATACAATGCTATGAAGCAGCACAGAGTAAATACGGAGCGGAAAACTTTAAAGTGGTAAAACAACAAATTGAAGACTTTGGTACGGCTTCCATAAAGGGTGGTGCAACTAATCCCCATCTAAGCGCCTATTTACTTACTTTGAATGAAAATTCTTTAGAAAATCTCATTCAAAAGGCATTAGATATGGAATGGTTGCAACAAGGACTCCTTTTCTTACCACAACCCACAAATTACATTCCTCTTCCTACACATTCTTTCCAAATGGATCACTTATGTCGACCAAATAGCACAAATCTTTCAAATGCCTATGGTCACCCTATACACAATAGCGAACATTTTTCTCCTTACCCTTACGCAAATGAGCTAGGGAAGCCTAACATAAAAACTGAATTTAGTATACCTCCCATACCTGAGCCAACAAGGGTACCTTCAGTATCTTTTAATATCGACGGAAACTCTGAAAATAAGTGGCGCTCTAATCAAGCCAGTATGACAAGGAGATCTTCAGGAAGCCCACCTCCATACCAGAACTCTTCTTACCAGCAGGAGGAAAGAAAGTACGACAAATAAAAAGTACTCTTAAATAAGATCACCTGCAGCTACTGCAATTACAAAGGGCACACTTACGACGAATGCCTAAAACGCAAGAATACTCCCTTTTGTATTAACTGCAGAACAAAGGGCCATGATGCCCAATATTGTAAGCAAACTGCTAAAACACCACCCGAACATGCAAACACTAGCAACAATTCTCGGTGGGGACCTGCAAATCGGGAACCGAGAATTCACCATATAAAAAATATGTGCGACTTTTGTGGTAGAAGAGGGCATACCGTGTCCACATGTCAACAGAAGCGCCGATGGGAGGCCACACATTCGGGAAACGGCACACTGTCGACCGAAAAATCCCCGGCTCGACATTAAATAAAATCTCTCAAAACAAATCAGGGTGCTCTCTAACAGAAAAGCCACATATAAGGGAAAACGTTTCAGTGGTAGCGTTACCATTAGAAATAAGTAAAAACACAGCGGTGCGGACACTGGAGCAGAGGTAAGCTTGATCAAACAGAAAGCACTGGATACAGCAAAGCCAAAAGGTGACTCTGAAAACCCCATTTGGAGAAGGAGAAACATTGGGTAACTGCCAAGGCAACTTTTTACTTAGCCGCAGTATCCCGTGTAAACTCCAGGTTGTAGAAAATGACGCCCAAATTTCTCACGATGGGCTGTAAGGCAATGACTTTCTTGCAAAAAATTGCAATATTGATGGACCTAATAAATTACTCCGGTTTCCTCGCACGGAATCCAACCCTATTGATTTCACGGTACCTCTCGAAATATCCCTAGATGATGGAGAGGAAATACCAAGCGATCAACTGGAGGAGCAATTTAAATCACGGGCACCAGATAGCAAGAATGCCTTACCACCAGCGGAAGAAACTTCGAGCAACTTGAGAAACAAGAGTGAAGATGAAAGTAGGCAATATGAAGTATTACTTCAGCGATCTAATAGAATACCCCCTCGATCTCAAATGGTACTAAGCATACCGTTACAAATAGACCAGGAAAAGATCTGTTTGTCTCATGAGATTCAAGAAGGAGTATTTGTCGCAAATTGTCTAGTTAGTCCTCATAGAAATTTCATACCATAATCAGTTCTAAACGTAAAGACGGAACCAATATTCCTAACGAGCTTAACGCTTACTCTAGTTCCAATTAATTCTTATAACGTACAGTATCTCCATTTACCCTTGGATGACACAAATACCCAAGATTCTCAGAAAAAAAGGTGGTCCACCTTTCCTTCGTGTATCAAACAAAAGCACGCACAATGTCAAAAACGACAAGTCAAAATTCGATTCCAATCCACATTCAATAAACGTGAACCGCATTAAATATTATAATCAAAATAGACTTGCGGCTTTACGTGAAGAATTACTGTTCGATAAAAACTTAAACCACGAAGAGAGAAAATCAATGCAGGAACTATGTTATGACTATAATGACCTTTTCCATCTTAAGGGGACAAGCTAACGTATACTAACAGTATAAAACATACCATTCCCACATTACATAATCAACCACCCATAAACCAGAAAATGTATAGACTCCCAGAAACGCATAGGGCAGTCATAAATGAGCATATTAAGGAAATGTTAGAAAATGACATAATCCAATTAAGTAAAAGCCCGTGGAATTCCCCTTTACTAGTAGTTCCCAAGAAAGCTGGACCTGACGGCAATAAACGTTGGCGAGTAATAGTAGATTTCCGTAAAATTAACGAGAAGTCTATAGGGGATGCTTTTCCATTACCTAGAATAGAGGATATATTGGACCAACTGGGGCACTCCAGATATTTTACTACACTCGATCTTGAAAGCGGGTATCACCAAGTACTTGTTGATCCAAAGCATAAACCCAAAACTGCGTTCAGTACCGCATATGCGCAATATGAATTTAAGAGAATGCCATTTGGGCTGAAAGGCGCGCCTGCGACCTTCCAGCGATTAATGAATTACATTCTAACGGGTCTCCAAGGCTTAGAATGCTTTGTCTATCTCGATGATATTGTAATCTATGGAACAAATTTACAAGATCACAACGAGAAAGTGACTAAGGTATTCGACAGGCTCAGAGAACATAACCTTAAATTACAACCCGAAAAGTGCCAGTTTCTTCGCAGAGAAGTGATTTACCTTGGACACAAATGTTCAAATGAAGGAGCACGTCCAGACCCCAGCAAAACGAGTTGTGTCCAAAATTTTCCTCAACCCCGAACTGTTAGACAAACTCAATCGTTCCTTGGGTTGGCTAACTACTACCGCAAGTTCATTCCGAACTTTTCAAAAATAGTCAGACCAATAACCAATCTGTTACGCAAAAATGTTAAATCTACTTGGACACCAAAGTGCCAAGATTCTTTCGAGGAAATTAAAAAGTCGCTGGTAAATCCTCCCCTTCTCACATATCCTGATTTTACTGACCCTTTAATTTAACAAGTAGAAGTTTAAATAAGACGGAGCAAAAATATTCCACAATAGAAAAAGAGTTACTCGCTATTGTATGGGCCGCCAGGAACTTCAGGTGTTATTTACAGGGCAGAACGTTCACGGTCTACACAGACCACAAGCCCCTGAAAGGCGTGTTCAATGTGAAAGACCCAACTACAATATTAGTCAGATTTCACCATAAACTCTCAGAGTTTGACTACAAAATTGAATTTAAGCCTGGAAAATATAACACTAATGCAGACGCACTTAGTCGAATACCTACCCAATTAAACCAAGCAAACCGCAATTCGTTCATTGTGGAAGCTCAGGTACACCACCGAACCGATTCTGACATAGACGATTGTAATTCCCCGCAACAATCAAATTCCAAACCAGCACATTGCCATGTTGTCACCAGAGCTCAATCAAAAGAGGCAGAAAATAGGTTGGAAGAAGTAATTCAATACCAAGAAACTCCTCAAAGAATTCAAAAGCAATTAAAGCACTCCAAAAACAACTCAGTTGAAATCGATTCAACTAAAAGCAGCCAGTCTGAAAAGAGTACATCTGAGCTAGGCAACTTACCTTCGAACAGTCATTCATTCAATTCTCAAAATAAATCACCTGAAATTATTTCAGACCCTGAAGAAATTCCAATAATTTTAAGGGACTACCATGACTCTACATTTGGTGGTCACCAAGGAGTTACTAAAACGTACAAAAGAATAAAGAGAAAATATAAGTGGAGATATATGCTTAGTTCCATCAGGAAATATATTCGAAAATGTACTAAATGTCAGAAAATGAAGGCAAGTCCAGAGTATCGTATGCCAATGGTCATAACAGATACTGCCCTAATGCCATTCGAAAAAGTATATTTGGATATCGTAGGTCCTCTTGAAGAAACCCATTCGGGAAATAAGTACATTTTGACTTTCCAAGACAATCTAACGAAATTCGTAGATTGTTATGCCTTGCCAAATGGCGAAGCAGAAACGGTAGCAGGAATATTTTTCGACGAGATAATCACTCGTTACCGTATTCCTAAAAAATTAGTAACTGATCAGGGCTCTAATTTCTTAAGTGATCTCTTCAAACGAGTTTGCAAGCTCTTAAAAATTAAAAAACTACAAACATCCGCTTATCACCCACAATCCAACGGTGCACTTGAACGAACCCACAGACCACTTGTGGAGTATCTAAGAGCCATTGTATCCGAAAATCCATAGGCTTGGGATAGATTCCTCAGAACCGCGTCTTTCGTATATAATAATAGTCCACATGAAAGCACTAAGCTCACCCCAATGGACTGTCTATTTGGATTTACAGCGGATGTACCCACAAATCTAAGAAGAGCCAGAGCCAATATATAATCACGAAAGTTACTATCACCTTCTGAAATACAAATTACAGAAAACATATGCTATCGCCCGAAAAAATCTATTTAACGCCAAGGAAAAGTCAAAACAACACTACGATAAGCACGCGAGTTACATCAGGATTTAACCCTGACTCACCAAAAAAATTAGCTTGGGAAAATATTGAAGCGAAGTACGGAATTGCAATATGAGATTTTTGTTTTTCAAGTCAAGTCGTCAACAAACAAAAATCTCACATTTCGCTTTTATGTTTCCAGACGAAATTCTTTCTCACGAAAAGCAATGATAAAGAATTTCGTAGAGAAGGTTAGATCTAATTAAGTAAAAGAATAATTAAGGTAGTTGTAAACCAACGGTCGTCTGGCAGATCTTTAAATCGCGAAGTAAATACTTGTAAAAAATCAAATTGGTGTTAATAAAGATTTATTTGAAAAGAAGAAGTGATTTCTTTTATTTTAATTTTTTTATTAATACTAAAAAAAGAAGAATTTAAGTGTCGCAGTCGGTAGGATTGCTACCAAAAGGTTGGCAATCTAGTGATTCGAATTTACGAATATTTTTTCTCTGAGACTTATCGAAACGGAAAACGTAGTGTTTAATTGAAATTGTAAATACGGAGAAACAAGTTTCGTGCCTCAAATAAAATCAATGATTCAATTGATTGGATTATCAGTGAATTAAATAAAATTTGTGAAAAAAAGAAAAATTTCAAGAAGTGTGAAAAATTTAGCGATTCAATTGTTCGAATTATCTGAATTAAATAAAAAAAAAAAATTTTAAAAAAGAAAATTTTTCAAGAAGTGTGAAAATTTTTGAGTGATTTTAATCTAATATCGGAACAAAAAAATTAAAGTTTTTACAGTGGTTAAGAAACCTCTATGAGTAGAAATAGGCAAGAACGTTTTGATTCGAACCGTAGAATAACAAATAACGAAATGGAGCAAGTTAATCCTCAAATTAAAAATATCATCGAACAACAGGAAGCGCAAATCCAGACTTTACAAGCAAGAGTTGAGCAGCTGATAATAAATCCGCCAATACAGGAAGCGCAAATACAGGACCTACAGGCAAGAGTTGAACAGTTAGCAGCAAATCCGCCAGTACAACAACAAAACAACGAATTCTCCCTAACATCAGAGCAATTTTTAAATTACATCAATAGGCTAAGGATATTCAACGGAAGAGATGAATTCACTGTTCAAGAATTCATAAACTCTATGGAACGGACAACCCAATTATGCAGAATCAACCAAGGACTCTATAATTATTGCATCAGTATCATAATCAACGATAAAATACAAGGTGAAGCTAAGAAATGTATACAACGCTTAGGAGCAAACGCAGTGAATAATCGGAACGAGGTAAAAAGTGAACTTAAGTTACATTTTCGACCAAGAAAGGATTACGTAGAACTTCTTAATGAAGGTAGAATTTTAAAACTGAGTACCCTAAGGGAATTGTTTAATAGTACCTATTAGAGAAATAAATTATAACCTGAATGAGCTGTACGAATTTGATGATGATAAACCAACTACATATCATCCATCCAATAATGATAGGCATTTAGCTGATATTGTTAGAAATAAAATACATAATTTTATTAGAGGTAATATTCCCGAAAATGGTTCAATAATTGAAATATATAATAAATTTGATAAACTAAAGTTGCTTGACGATGAAAATGCTGTAGATCCAAATAGTAGGAAGAATAAAACAAACCTCCATAAAATATCTAGCAACAATAGTTATAGAAATACAAATAATTTCAATAATAACGATTATTCCAACAGAAATAATTTTAATGGTAATAATTATTCAAACAGAAATAGTTTCAACGGTATTAACAATTTCAATAGAAATAGCTGTAGTGGTAATAATAATGTTTCTAATAGGAACTATAATGCAAACGGTGTAAGTAATAACCCCAGATATAACCAAAATTTTAATTGAAGTAATAATCATAATAATAGTTCTGGACTATATAGAAATAATTATAGGAATAACTAAAACTCAAACCAGAACAACACCAACCCTTACCAGTCTAGACAATTAAACAATTCAGTGCAAGTTAGAAATAACAATCTGGCTGAACCGATGGAAATTGGAAATTTCTACGAAGATGTAAATTTTCAAAATGAGCCTCGGAATTCAGAATCCCAGTAATAGTTATAACACTAGGAACCCAAAAGATTAGATGTTTAATAGACACTGGTTCAGCTACCAGCGTGATAAGACCAAACGTCCTAACAGAATTTTCTGAAGAAAATTTAAATGAGCCCGTCTATTATTCTACCATTAATGGAACAAATGAGATTACGAGTAAAATAATTACTACAATGCCTAAAGAATTTAAATTCATAGGTACCATAACTTGGAAAATCATTAATTTAGTGGGTAGAAATTACGACGCAATTATGGGTCAAAATTTCTTGGTACCCTTTAATGCCAAAATAAACCTAGAATATAGTTATATTGAGATAAATAATAATAAAATATTATTTGAAGATAATGAATATCCTTTCATAATTAGCGAAATACACACCTTAGAAGGAATTTCAGATAATTTTATACAAAAATTAAAACTAGACCATTTAAATTATGAAGAGAAAGACAAGATGATTAAATTGCTCAATCCAAATGAAGATCTATTCTTTAAGAAGGCAATGAATTGACTTCAACTCATGAAATTACACATGAAATAGTTACCATCACCGACAGACCAATTTATTGTAAAATATATAGATATCCTCAGATACATGAAAAAGAAATAGAGCGTCAAATTCATGACATACTCGAACAAAAGATTATTAAGGAAAGTAACTCCACGTATAATAGTCCATTATGGATTGTCCCTAAAAAGACAGATAACTCAAGCGAGAAAAAATGGAGGATTGTTATCGATTATAGAAAATTAAACGAAGTTACCATAAGCGATAAATTCCCAATCCCTAATATTGAGGGTATCTTAGACAAACTTGGAAGAGCACAATATTTCACGACACTTGACTTAGCAAAGGGCTTTCATCAGATTTTAATGATAGAAATGATAGAAATAAGACGGCATTTTCAACTCCATTTGGACACTATGAGTATCTAAGGATGCCATTTGGATTGAAAAATGCTCCGTCCACCTTCCAATGATTGATGATTGATGAACTCAGTATTGAGGGAATATATAAATAAACTTTGTGTTGTATATCTAGATGATATACTAATATTCAGTACTTCACTGGAAGAACATTTAACAAGTATTCGAAAAATCTTTGATAAATTAAGATCAGCAGGACTTAAAATACAAATTGATAAGTGCAATTTTTTAAGTAAAGAGACCGAATACCTGGGTCATATACTGACACCGGGCGGAATAAAACCAAACCCCAATTAAATAGAAGTAATTCAAAATCTAAAGCTTCCAGCCACCCAGAAACAAATAAAGTCATTTTTAGGTATAACATGCTATTACAGAAAGTTCGTTAGAGATTATGCAAAAATTGCACAACCTATGGTAAAATTCCTTAAGAAGCATGCAAAAATTAATCTTAATGACCCTAGCTATATCACAGCGTTTGACAAACTCAAATAAATTATCATTAATCATACCATATTAAAATACCCAGATCTAAATAAAAATTTTAAATTAATAACGGATGCTAGTAACTTAGCAATCGGAGCCGTCCTTACTCAAGATGGTCATCCCATTTGCTATGCCTCTAGAACTCTACACGATCATGAGAAAAATTATGCAACTATCGAGAAATATTGGCAATAGTGTGGGGAACGAAATATTTTCGACCATACCTGTTTGGTAGGGAATTCGATCTGCAAACAGATCACCAACCAATTAAGTGGCTTCAAGCAAAGCATACAGGCAAAGACATTAACCCACGGCTGCAAAGATGGCTAATACAGTTAGGCGAGTACGATATCAAGATATACTACATAAAAGGAAAGGAGAATAAGATTGACGACTTTTTAAGTCGAATTAACGCAGAAACCAATGAAATTAACTTATTCGAGACAGACAAACCCGGAGAAAAGGAAAGCATAGGCGAAGATCTTCAAAATAGAGGTAGTACTGAAAATATAGATAGTAATTCATCAGAAGAAAATTTCGAAGGCACTGATACTGAAAATTTCAGCACCAGTCCACTACATTCAATGGAAGTACAAACTGTCCATTCTCAGGAAGAAGATTTAAACGATCATATGCCCTTGTTAGAAACTATAGTTAATAGGTTTAGAACACAAATTATCTTGGTAGAAAATAAAGAAAAGGAATTTGAACAAATCTTCAACTATAGAAGAATCTTCGTAGATAAGAAAGACTTAGAAGCGGAAACAGATGTTCTTAGGAGGTACATAGATAAAGGAAAAATTGGCGTTTATTCTCAGTTGAATGATCACGAGTACAATAAGTTGCAAAAGAAATTAATAGAGCTATTTCCAAACAGAGACATCGTAAAATTTGTGAAATGTAGTTATTTTGCAAAAGACATAGAAAACGACGAAGAATTAAAGAAGCAAATATCGCTCTTTCATAAAAAAGAATCTGGTCATTCAGGTATAGTAGCTACTTATGAAGACTTAAAATATAAAATTTATAATCCCAAACTCAAAACTAAAATCCATGAGATTCTAAATAGTTGCGATATGTGTTCAGGGGCAAAATACGATAGGAAGCCCATCAAAAAGAAATTTCAGTAACCGAAACACCTAAAACAATAAACGAAATTGTTCATATGGATATATATACCAATAGCAAACATAACTTTTTAAACTTGATAGATAAATTTTCTAAACACGCCATTAGTATACATTTAGAGGATAGAAATCACATAACCATACTAGAAAAGGTTAGGCAAATGATATCAATAAAAGGTAAAATGAAAAAGTTATTGTTCGATAATGAATTCAATTCCCAATACATAAAACATTTTTGCAACATAGAAAATATAGAATATCACGTCACGAAACCTAACAATCATACTGGCAACGCAGATATTGAAAGGCTTAATGGAACGATAACAGAAAAAATAAGAGCACTTAATTTAGAAGGAAATCAACCCATCAAAGTGTAACTTCTCAAGGCAATAGAAATATACAATAGATCTTATCATTCCACAATCAAAACGACACCTATATCGGTTCAAAATAAGGAAATCGATCTCAAAATTATTTATGCCAGGCTAGTAAATTTCAAGGAAAAGGTAATTAGCAAAAGAAATAAAGGTAGAGAAGATTATGAGGAACATAGACAAACCGGGTTCATTAAAAATTACAAATCCCTCAGACATAAGGAGCAGCCAAAGTTTAGAAAATATAATCTGTCCAATGTACACGAAAATAACATTAAACGCCCATTTAAATTTACAGACCAAAGCGATAATCATGGCCATAATACTTCTGATGCTACCAGCAGCAACACAACAAACCATGATAATTGAGAAAATTGAATCAAACTCCGGATACGCAGAGGTTAAATTAGGTACAGTAGAAGTAGTAAATAAATTCGATATTATACTCCACAAAATCTATCCAGAAGAATTATTAAGTATAACCAATAATTTAGAAATTACATTTAATACTCTTAACTCAAGTAAATACCAAGTTTTGCTAGATAATCGCATAAAAAGAATTAAAAACAAAATCAAAACTCTAATACCGTATAGGCAAAAGAGAGGACTGATTAATTTTGGTGGAACTATAGCTAAATGGTTGTATGGTACAATGGATGATGAAGATAGGCAAAATATTGAAGAACATTTAAATATTATTGATTCAAATAATCATAATTTGATCCAGAATATGAACCAACAAATTAAAATTAATGACAACTTTAACAAGACATTCATGATGCTAAAAAACATAATAGACAACGATAGAGTAAAAATTTTACAAAAATTCAATGAACTAAATTCCAACGACTTTAAGCTGTATGCAGAAAGTCAAGCTTTAGAACAAATATTCAAATTATATATTGTTGAAAAACAGGTAGATCATATCCAGGACAACATAGCATCAGCACGTCTAGGGCTATTACACCCAAACATTCTCACTGACGAAGAAATCAATTCCTACGAGATCAATTTTCAGAAGCTATCAAACATTCGTTTAGGTGTAGCTAAGTATATGAATGGATCAATAATATTTGCCATTAAAATTCCTAAAAGTAACATAACATTAGATAGGAAATTGTTAGTACCGATTGCAAATTCAGAAAATAGACAAGTGGATTCAGAAATAGAAATAATTGTCATTATCAATAACCAAAGTTATACTTTTGAAGAAGGAAAATCTACGAAAGAATTAAAACTAAGTAAAAATTGTGTTTTAAATGGAAATTGTAAGTTTGTCAATAAGTTTAAAGACGAAATTATAGAGATAGAAAATACTATAATAATTAATAATTTAGACTCAGGATTCCTAAATAGTAGCTGTGATGAAAGGAAAATAACATTAAAAGGCAGCTATTTGATAAATTTTTTCAATTGTACAATAAGAATTAATAACAGAGAGTTCAGCAATCGACAAAATGTATTTATCCAAAAGTTTGTAATAACGAAAATCGATAATAACTCCAGAAATAGTACCGATTTATCATTTGAAGAAATTGTTTTTAATCAAGAGAAAAATTTGAAAGAAATTGTCGAACTAAAATTCACTATATTTACTACTATGGTATAGGATCATTTACTTTAATAATTGCAATTGTATGTATTTTTGCATTATATTTTTATTGCAAGAAAAAACCGATAAATGTAAAGATAAAACAAAGGATTCAGGCGAATCCAAAATTTAAGGATGGAGGAGTTACATCAGGATTTAACCCTGACTCACCAAAAAAATTAGCTTGGGAAAATATTGAAGCGAAGTACGGAATTGCAATATGAGATTTTTGTTTTTCAAGTCAAGTCGTCAACAAACAAAAATCTCACATTTCGCTTTTATGTTTCCAGACGAAATTCTTTCTCACGAAAAGCAATGATAAAGAATTTCGTAGAGAAGGTTAGATCTAATTAAGTAAAAGAATAATTAAGGTAGTTGTAAACCAACGGTCGTCTGGCTGAAGTCAGATCTTTAAATCGCGAAGTAAATACTTGTAAAAAATCAAATTGGTGTTAATAAAGATTTATTTGAAAAGAAGAAGTGATCTCTTTTATTTTAATTTTTTTTTATTAATACTAAAAAAGAAGAATTTAAGTCGCGCGTCCAGTAACATTCAGACCAGGAGATAAAGTCCTATTAAAAAATCCAGCTAAAGTACACAAACTTTCCCAGATATGGCTAGGTCCATATCTCGTGGTACAAGTTTTTAACTCTGTTAATACTGTTATTCAAATCGGTAAACGAAGAGTAACAGTACATAATAACAGGCTGAAACCATTTCACGAATAACGGCTAAATTAAAAAAAAAACAAAAAGAGACAGAAAAACGAGGCAACAATTCTTAGTCAAGAATAAAAGGCAACTCAACATACCCATTCAGTAAGAACACAAAAAAAAGGGAGGAAGATTCATTTAAAAAAAAAAAAAAATCTGATAATTGGATTTTTATTGAGTAAATCTAACAAAATACCACATTATGCACCATATCATTTTGAACTTCTTTTTCTCTTATTGGCATTTATATACCTTAAATTATCCGATGCCAGCCTCTCAAATTTCTGCTTCTCCTCTGCGGTTGAGGGAAGTTTAGCCCTCATTTTAAAATAATACATCTCCCTACGTAATTTGATACGCCTACCCCCTCGTGCCGATTTACGTTTATTTATGCCTCCAACAACAACAAACAAAGGAAGAGCTATCTATCAAACTAATCGTTCAGAATTAAAGGACGCAATCAAACACCGATCTGCCAAGTCTCCACAGGCAAATAGCCGGCAAAATTTACCAATACCACCCCCACCTCCACTTTCGCCTTCTTTAAGTCGTGCTGAGCCAGCTTCAATGTCACGCACCCGCCATGTACAGGTGGTTTAACTAAGTTTTCAATACAAATTGCAAATAATACAACATAATTAGAATTACCTGTCTTTAAGTTTAAATAAGTTCTCAACATAACCTTCTAGATAGTACAAAATAACTAGAATTATCTGTCTTTAAGAGTTAGCTAAGTTTTTTTTTAGACAGTACAAAATAACAAGAAATATCTGACTTTAAGATGTAAATTCAAAAATATATATACATATATCCTTAATAAACCTGCACACATACATATTACAAATGTATAGCCAGGCTAATCTCTAATGTATATCAAGAATAAACCTGCACACATACATATTACAAATGTATAACCAGGCTAATTTCTAACTTTATCAAGAGCAAACCTAGAGACATACATATTTATAAATGTATTAACATATAATTAAACCTTATAGAAATAAGATGTACTATTGACACTACCTATATAACTTTTAGCTCAAGTTTAAATCTAGATAAGTTCAAAAAAAAACAAATGTGTACACATATGCATACTGTAAATGGACACTAGTTCCAATGTCAACAATTAGATCTATGTACTTGCGAAACTATAATGTTAAAACTTTATATACCTAGATGTACGTATGAAATCTAAATGTACCATTAGTATAGTTAATTAAATACCAACTATGTTAAAAAAAAACTATTGTCAACCAAGTCAAATTAATGTACGCATAAATAATTATGTTTTCTTTAGTAACTACATTATCCGCATACCAGTCCCGGCGCTCGACGTTAAGTATGTATACAAAATCACTAAACTAATGCTTCCAAAAGAACCATACGCTTGAATCATGCTTTAATGCGTTATTCCTCTTCCAAGAATAACACATTTTTTTTTAAAAAGGGGGAGATTTGTTACATACATATACGTAAGGCAGTTATTTCACGATTAATACAGTAAGCCACAAATGCCTACTGTAACCCGAGAATTACATCATAAATTAACAACAAACAGCAAGTGATTCTGGTTCTTGCAAAATATTTGTATGTATACAAACGCGACGAGTGCCGCGATTTAATTGAAGAATGTAATATGCGTGACTTAACACTTTGTACAAGGTGAACATTATGTACACAAAGTGTTAAGTCGGAAGTAAAATACAGTCGGAAGTAAAATGCACATCTTCCGTACTGGGAAGTAAGTATGACATTTTCCATGAATATACAATAGATAGAATAAGAACAATTTGTATATATAGAGTAAGAAAATGAAAAAGAGATGTTCAGTAAAAAAAAAATTCAGTAGTATCCAGTCGTAAATTGTTTAGGAGCTGAGCTTCAACAAGCTACTCCAATACGAGTATAACCAGTGTTAATCAAGCGAAGATTATTTTCATTTAGGACCTGAGCTTCAACAAGCTACTCCAAATCTTCAATAGGAGCTGAGCTTCAACAAGCTACTCCAGATCTTCGATAGGAGCTGAGCTTCAACAAGCTACTCCAGATCTTCGATAGGAGCTGAGCTTCAACAAGCTACTCCAGATCTTCAATAGGAGCTGAGCATATACTGCTACTCCAAGCAACTCAACGTGTACAACGATAAGCCTGGGAGGAATTAGACACAAAAAAGAAAGAAGGGAGAAAAGTCTTTCAGCACTATCTATGTACCTACTCTGTTCCTTGATCTTTTTTTTTCTTTTTGTTTTATATATACGCTAATTAAACGAATTACTCAACTTCCTGCGATTATTAGGTACTTACTGAGACTACGTATGTAGTTAAAGAAATACGAATAATAATCTCTGACGGAATACAGTTCTAAAATCTATAAAATCTACTGAAGATCTCCCAAGGTGGGTATCTCCTAGCGAGAATGTCCGTTAATCGGTTTTATTGATCATTAAGAATTAAATGCACCTTAACAAAATTTTACCTTCCTTGCTTCCCCTCTTGATAGCATGAGGGAACGATTTACAATTTACAATCCTTGCGGATATATTTGTATATAATTACAAATAGGTGCTTATCTTGATGTAATTTCCTTATTCTATTATATCCGCTTAAGTCCATGGAGGGGAAAACATCCTCAAAATTCTCCGTGGAATCCTTTGTATTTAATTACACCAGCTTGTTTGAATGCGTCGCGTCATATCGATGAGCTTATTTTGTATTAACGTTGGTTTCAGCCGGTTGTAACCTCATATTCCAGCGTATATCGGTACTATTTTTTGAATCTGTACCTGAAAGGCGGATGTTGCGTTTATCACGTTTCTGCCGCGTGTGGCTTAACTAAACCTACTGTCTACTTTTGCTTAACATTCCAAAAAAGATGTTACCTTAACTAAACAGCAAACTTGGAATGTGGATCCGCTATCGTTGATGTTTCTCCTGAGTGCCTCCGCGTTGTTGCCCGCGGGGCACTTGGGTTTATGTAACGGAATGGTGGCACCGTTCCTAACGTTGGTTATCTGAAACAGGGATTCCGGGAAAACTCCAACTGGAATCCCTGCGATAATGAGTTGTTCGCCGCTTCCTTTTCCGACTAGATAAATTATTATGAATTAATTTGCCAAATTACTATTACTAGATAATTACCTAAATTCTATCGATTATGCGTAGTGCGGATGTACGTGGTGTGGGATCTTCGTCCCTTCAGTCGACAAAATACTCGCGATAGAAAGACTTTCCTTTCTTGAAAAGGGCTTGTCTTTTCTTTTTTCTTTTTTTTATGTTTGAATATTCGGATTTCACTTTTAACTTTCTTTTTATCCTCGTAGCTAAATTTTCGTTTCGCTCAGTCAGCAATATGCAGAATGCGAAGGAAATAGCGGCAAGCCCATGACACACTCTTGTCTTTTCCAAAACTGCTTCTTCTTTTTCCACCTCAGCATGTCATACTTAGCTTGAGGAAACGCATCTCTCTCGGTCGGGGTGCGTTTTAATATTCTGCTAGTCGCGGCCGGCTTACACGCTTGCTTCAGTACTTTGTGTAGCATATTGCTATATGCAATATGCTACGACCATAACAAGTCTAGAAACATCAGAAGACTTACCATTTTCGTACTTTCCTCCAATTATTTTTTACGTCTTCGAAATGTCATTAAATGGCATTACGTCACATCACATGCTTTCGCCCTTGCCGCTCTCAGAGTTCAATAGAATGCAACTTTGAGAACGAGGGCAACCCATCATGGAACAAAGATGTAGCAGTTCACGGCGACTATAACAAGGCGACAGCCACAGCAGAATGACCTCATTCTTGTTTCATAATTTACTCTGAAAACATCCTCCACCAGAATTAAATCCTCTGCAAAAAATCTAATTTTTGCTTCCATTATAAAGAAATTTAATTCTATAATCATAGAAATTTAATTCTGTGAAATCTTCATCCTACATCTAACCAGGAATTTACTCCTGCTGCAAAAATCTTCATCTAAGCAGGAACTTACTCCTACTGCACAAATCTACTTCTGCTTCATTCCCATTCTGCACCTAAGCAGGAATTTACTTCCGCTTCACTTTTATTCTTCCATCTAAGTAGGAATTTACTCCTACTGCAGATATTTACTTCTGCCTCCTTTGGACACAAGGAGTATCTCACCCACACGGTGCAGTATTTCTAGTTGGCGCAAGGGCACCACTTCTTTGCTGCTTGCTCGGGCATAAACGTGTCAGCATACTATTAATTTCGAACTAATTCGTGAATATCATTATTACTGTAATCTCGTCTTCTTCTTTCAGATATACAGAACTAAGTAGAATTAGTCGGAAACAATGGATATTGAAATTTAAGTTGAATTTTTTTATTTATTTAATTTAACTTTTTAATAGTATTGGTAGATTTAAGTTTTATTGAATTGCTATATATAAATTTACTGTGATAGATTAGGTTAAGATTATTGAATTTTCCTTTGAATTTTTTTTTTTTAAATAAATATTTTATATGTGAACTAAAACGGCTGAGCTGTCAATTTACCACCAGCACCCCCTTCGTTTGAGCTCAGATCCAGCATATACCGATGCATTTGTATATATCAAACCAAACTCACAGTATATTGCAATTAAGTATAGTTGAGAGCACTATTATACTATTAACAAATCAGATTTTACTGATTGTGTCGCTATTTAAGAACTAAGGAGTTTGTACTACATGGTCTGACTAAGCAATCCCCTACATTTAATAATCACTTTATTTTAAACATTTTTTTATATAAATTTATGAAAAGTTTCCCAAAACTAGGAAACAATTTTCCCAAGATCAAGTTGTTGTGGTGAAATCATTTGACAATTCCGAATTTGAGCGCCTATTGAAAGTTATTAATGTCCGTAAAGATAAGGAATCTCAAGGAAAACCACTAAGCAATCACACAAACATGAACCTTTTGTTAAATATGTAGTGACTAAACTCGTTATCCTGCTCGCAGTATATATACTACACAGATATATTTAAATAAATGGACAGTAAAAAGATCGAGAATTAGAAATGACCTCGGACCCCAAGGCTTACAATTACACCTTCACCACAGTCTTAGAAAAAGAGAAACACACTTTTATGGTAGTATGAAGAGTGATTGACTTGGATGTGAAGTCCAGACTGTCAACATTTGCTACAGATCATGCAGGCGGCACGCTAGCTCGCCTTGGGTATTGGCGGAGAGTGTGGGGAGGTTCCACGAAAACCTGCTGCTGTGCACCAGCCATTTTTTCGTGCGCATCCATAGCAGAACATTTGCTGTCTTTACTGTTTACTTGATAGTAGTGGCTTTGCTGATCGCAATTCCAACAAATGGCTGCTGGTCTATCCCTGACAGCTGCTAGATCTATCATATGACTGTCATTTCCGGGTAACATTGGCACATCAGGATAAATATTGGTATCGATACGGGTTCAGGCAACTAGCAGTCACTATTCACAATTGCGTAGCTTGAATTTGCGTAACGAGTGATATCAACTGTCCAATGGTATTAGTAGGATGTAGGCAGATCATCTTTTGAATTTGTGGCAACAAGTTAGACTTGACTATCACCAGGAATTCACTATCTGGCATCGAAGTTTTCAGCTGGACACGCAACTGTATAAGTTGTTGGAGGTAAGTAGCGAAGGACTCGCCAGTCCTATTTCTGCGGGACATCAATTGGGCTCGCACCTTCAGATCATAGATAGAGGAGCAGTCTATATATACACCCACGTTGGCGTGGAGTTCGGTCGGGGCAGTGACCAGTACCATTCCATGGCTGGATCTGCGAGCAGTGTGCTCATATTTCTAACAAGAGATCAAAATCTCCTTCGAGTGCAGAGTGGGTGAGTGCTTCAACTCGGAAGACAAACTCATCGGCTGAGAGTTATTAACTATCTCCACTATACGAAAAGTTCCATCTTCGTATAGGGCTTCTTGATCGTCGTGACCACATATTGCGTTGAGGTCTGTCATTCTGATACGCTTGTGCCTGGGGAATATGAGCTTGTCGAGTAAAATTGTTAAAGAGTTCGTCCCGCAGAGTGTTCATACTCTGTGTGATTCCCTCTCGGATAAGGTCTTGCATCTGTATTCTTAAACCAGCCATTAACGCTTCTGAAGCTACAAGGCCTTGGCCATGGGTAGTAGGTATTGGACTATTCATCCCCGAATTCGGATGTGAAAAGACTGCGGAATGCAAATTGTGCATTGTCGGTGATAAAGATGGACGATCTACTGGTGGAACCGTTAGTGGTACCAAATTAACAGCTGGAACGGACTGTCGAAGCTCTTGAATACCAGGCTTTCTAACAGTGTTTTTCGGAACAGCACCTGTATAAACAGCGAAGTCATACTGTGTTTGATGATACCTACAATTTGGACAATTTGACTGTTCACCGATCCACGTGCGCAAACATGATTTGTGGAACACATGGCCGTAGATGGTCTCCACTGGCTTCATATTGGCTGACCAGTCTCCATCATGACAGATGATACACTGCCCGGGCAGCGGTGTCGGAATGTCTGTTCCCTGAGGTGGTGTTCGCACCATAGACATTGTACGAAATTTGAAGACAATTCAAGGAAAATCCGGGCCGGTCAAAATCAATAGAATCAGATCTCACTGATCCTGATATTCAAAAATTTTCATCAACGGAGGGCTAATGTTTAACTAAAATAGAATAGGCAACTTCAGTGTTGCCACTTATTCACAAGCATTAAAAAAATCGAAACAAAACGCTGTGTTCCACAGTCAATATTAGCTAAACGCAAAATCAGAAAAGATACAGATCTTACTATCAAAAATCTCGTCCGCCTTGTTGAAGGTCGACACAAAATTAGAAGACCGATGGCTTGATAACAATTCACAAGTACTACGACGCTATCCAATATTCTTACTAACGTAGCTAAAAGTTGAAATCGAAGTTAGAAAAAAGGAATCAAAAATTAATAAGTTTCCTATAAACTAGACTCAAAATTATTGAGACTACTGTAGAAATCAAATCGACTATTCATGGGCAAAATCCATACCCAAAAACTCGCAATAAAAATAAAAAAAACAAAAGGTTTCTCCCTCCTTTCCAAGAGCTCCCTCTCGAGGCAAAAGTCTCACAGGTCCACTCTCTCAAAAACTCAGATCAAAAATGAACAGCAACAGGTAAGTAGTGTGGATCTGTACAAGAAAATAATGCAATAAACACGGCGATCTTAGAAAAGTCGGGTTGGAAATGTCAAACATTGAAAATGATACTAGAGATTCTTCTGCCAGGCAGTTAGCAGTATGCCAACTCCTGATTACTGAAGGTCGTCAGCATCACTTCCATCCTCCAACTACTCTATCTTTCCTCTTGTTCGATGTCATGTCTAACTAACCCTCCAGCTTGGCAAAGCCATGAGTCTGGTCAACTGGTTAGCAAAATGCCAAAAAGTCATTTCACAGACCCATGACTTTGTTCAGCCAGTTAGCCCCACAAAGACAGGACTCCGGGAGAACATCAACGAAAAATACCGTGAGGCGACCTACCATTTCCATAGCAGAAGGCCTGCGGGAAAGATTTCATTAAAAAAAAAAGTTTGAAAATCAAAACATTACAACTTTCAAGACTTGAGGATTGACCAAAGTCAAACCTAAAGTCGAACTTTCGGTAATGCAAGAATACAAAAACTTCAAACTTTCAAAAACAGAACTTTGCTTTAATGACAACAACAACTCAAACTTTTAAAAACTATAATTTTACTTTAGAAAAACTTTAGATAACGACAACAGTTAGACTCAGGTCTGCATGTAACTTCCACTGGATATGAGACTTGAGGTCAATCAACTAGCAGACGCCAGATGATCATCACGCAACAAGTCCACGACTCCAGTGAAATTTACACTTAGACAACCGAAGTCTAACTGAGGTGGCCCAACGTTGGGCCGCATTTTGTTATGGTAGTATGAAGTGCGATTGACTTGGGTGTGAAGTTCAGACTGTCAGCATGAGCTGACCGTTGACTGCAGGGTGGCACGCTAGTTTATCTGGGCTGTTGGCGGATAATGTAGGGGTTACACGAAAACCTGCCTCTGTGCCACCAGCCATATATAAAAAAAATCGTGTCTGACAAGACAAAGGCCGTCACACACATCCGGTCCTGAAGGGACACTACTTACCTCATGCTTACTTGAAGGCGCAGATGTTCTGCCTTCCCCTGCCTTGCCCCATCCACCCAATCGACACTGAGGGCGGCAAGTTTTTTGCAGTGTTCCTGTGGATCTGAAGAAAGAGTAGAGCAGCGGACCTGTTCATCCTTCGTTCATAGAGGGCTCCAGGAGAGTGAAGGAAGAAAGAACACGTTTACCGGATCATTACGTTATAAATGTCACGTGTAATTAATCAATATTACAAGTCCAATCATTTCAAATACGCTATTATGCTAAGTGTACAACAATATCAGTATGTGCGGATCTTTCAGCCTATATAAGATTAGGGTTACTTGAGAAAATTCGTAAGAAATCTTTGAACATCTCAAAAAAGATGTCTCTATGACATACAAAACTAAAGTAAAAGTGTTGCTCTAAGCCTACATATATGCTATCAATTAAATCGGTACTGATGGTACTTAACTAGCCCAAATTTACGCTTACTGCGTGAAAAAAAACATCTTAATGCAATGATTATCATGCTCGGTCTAACTTGAATGAATTATCTCGAAGGAAACCCGAAGGAATAACCACATGCTTACGAAACTTTTATGTGGGTACTTACATGTCACCTGATGAATTTTCTTCTCTAGAAGGCCTTCTGGAGTCTCATCATCCTTAAGGTACTGCTGAAATGACAAGAATAGCAAGGAAAGCAAAAGTTGTACTGTGGTTCCCTGTGGTTAAGCTTTGAGAACAATTCTTATGAAATATGAATAATAGCTTATACTAAAATATACAAATAATGATTTAAAATTGATCTGAATAACGTAAATTTCACATTTAATATTTCATTTTTGACTTAAATTTTCAGCGAAAAATCCTGATCTTTCATTTAACCCGAGAAATAGGTCATTGAATAGCCGTGATGTCTCTTTTGAGGTGTAAGAATACGGTCATCTACATATCTCAATTAGAATCCAGGAAGAAGTTATGTACTTTCTTATTTGAGATGTAATAAAAAGGTTATCTAACTATCTCAGTCAAAATATAGGAAATTATTATCTTATTATTGCATTAAAAATAAAAAAAAAATATTCATGTAATTATTTTGACTTTGTCTCATATCACCAGTTCAGATATTTTCAAGAACTTACTCTATTGCCATAGATATTCATAATGATCTGTTCATTTTAGCACGTTATACCTGACCACTAACCTCTAAATTTTCGATTTTTAAGCCTTACTTAATAAATTTTTTCATCAAAACTAATTGCGCATCTGGGTATGTAGGTTAATACCCGTAATTAATTTCGTGTTTCATCTTGATCCATTGCGCGATGCCCCTCTTTGATTTCAGCTACAAAGTTCTGCCACAGGAATTTCAGCCGATTGACGGACTGCTCCTTGAAGTTATCGAATTCCGTTTATCTAATCAATTCCCAAATTCGTCGGCTGCTTATTTTTGATAATCTGCCGAGCAGCTTCGAAGCTCCTGCAGTTCCAGATGATGCTGATTTTTATTCCTCTATTATCTAAGAAATTCTTAGCGATGAGCCTTTCACGGGTTGGATATCTCCGTCCAGGCCTTCTATTTTTTCTTCTGTACCTTTCGGATGCTGCCTCTTTTTTTTTCTCTTCCTCTTTTCTCAGGCACTTGACCCAGTCAGACTTGAATCGTCTGGTCGAGTTTCGTCAGCAACACATTCGCCGTGTGACTCACGCTGTGTGCTGCTGCTAGTCGTCGGGTAGCACAGTGCTGCCTGCATTACGCTTCGACCATAAAAACACATTAAAAGAATGAATTATGAATATAAAACTAGCCAAATATAAAGAAATTCCTGAGCGATAATAAACATACTTGCCTAAACAAATACATAGCAAATCGATTTAAGTGATTTTTGGAGGAGGAAATTGAAACAAAAACCCATGAGACACTTAAAACACTTTACGCAACTGTGAAAGAACTTATTTTTATACCCTAGATGAAATCTATAGGTTATACTAAGTTTGTCATTCCGTTTGTAACGCACAGAAATAATGATGGTAGAGCAAAATGGATTGGACATCCCCGTATAAAATTAAAAGTTATTTTGATTTTCGCATGTCCGTCTGTCCGTCCGTCCGTCCGTCCGCCCGTGCGCACGTTAACTCGAGAACGCGTGTACTTACAGAGCTGAAATTTTGTGCACGGACTTTAAAAAAAAAGTTAAATTAAGGTCGAAAATAAGACAAATCGGGCAACTCTTTCATGGGGTTGCCATACAAAAGTTTTGTTTTCCACTATATATTTGGACACTGCCTTAGAACGCATCGATGTAGAGAGCTGAAATTTGGTACATCGTGCTTTCGATAAACTAGAAAATAAAATTTTAAAAATGGACTAAATCGGGCAAATCCTTCTTGGTGTTGCCATATAAAAATTTAGACTTTTTACGTATACTGTGCAAACGATTAGTCCAAGACATTTTTATTGTACCAAAACCTTCTTCAGAATACAAAATCATATTAAATTGGATATAATCATTTTTCTGTCCGACAAACCGTTCTAGAAATATAAGCGAAAAACCACTGCAAAAATCAAACTTGCACAGAAGGGTGTCAATACGAAATTTCATACGGGCATTCATCTAGAGTATCACAAGAATTGGTCTTAGACCAATTCTAGCTTTTTTACTTGTTTAAAATAACTTAATCATGCAAAGCATGTAACACACCAGTACCATTTTAATATATTAACAAAAAACAATTAAGTTTAAGAACATTCTCTTTCAAATGTACACAACATAGAAAAAAATATAGTTGATAAAATAGAATAGTCATATCTATGTATATATTGGAAAAGAGAATACAAAAAAAATCTCATTATAGGTAATAATAACAGCACATTTTGTGTAAAATTGTAATAACAATAAATTTTCACATATTATATTTCTATTGTATAAAATATTGTAATTAATTTTGTGAAGAAAAATAATAATAATTATATAAGTAGTAATATTGATAGAATTACCTTTTATGTAATTTTAAAGGAAATAAAAAGCTAGAATTGATCTATTCCTATGAAAATTCCGTGTACAAAATTTCAGCTCATTCCTTTGACGCGGCACTGCTCTAATATTAGTGAAAAACGTAGTTTTCGTATGGCAACCCTATGAAGGAGTTACCCGATTTGTGAGATTTTTGTACTCAACTTTGCTTTTTTTTTTTTAAAAAAAGCCCGATTGCCGAATTTCAGCACTCTAAGTGAACGCATTCTGGAGTTATCGTGCGGACTGACAGACGGACCTAAGTTACAAATATTTAGTAATTATTCACAAACTCGAAGAGAAGTTGTTAAATCTATTTCAAATAAATTCATTCTTCTGCACAAAACACAATTGGGAAGACCAAAATAGTTCTCATGGAATATTTTATGGAGCGCGTATAACATAGAAATTGCAGTGATCTGATCTTCAGCCGTCGACCGCTCTATTCGTCGCAATTTAATTTAAGGGTTTAGCCAGATGGAAGCCATATATACTTACCACAAAACCACTAATGGTAAGCAATATTTCATTCCGCGATTAGTTTTAGTATACAAGTGTTCAACCAAGGGCATTCATTACTCACTGCAATCCTTTTTAATGGGTAGTTGTAATAACTAGAGTAAAATGATTGTTTTTCAATATTATTAGTAAGATAAATAGGAACAAGGCTAATACTATCTAAAGCTGCATAAGATCGAAAATGTTTAGTCTGCCATAAATTCTATAAAGGAAAGTATAATTCGTGGGATTTCTCATTAACTCAATCGCGAATGAAATAAGAACAACAAAGTGATACGAGATATCAGAGAGAGCTGTGAAACCACTAAGTTTAAACTATCAGATATAAAAGCCCCAACAAAGATTTATCATCTTGATGTATACGAGTTTGAATGCGTTCAATTTTTTAATGAAATTATACTGCAGTGAATCTCTCTTCAGCATATTTATATTAAAATCATCGCAGGTAATATTAACTAGAAGAACTTATTACTTTATTATACCCCAAGTGATGAAATCATAAGGTATACTAAGTTTGTCATTCCGTTTGTAGCACCTAGAAATAATGATCGTAGACCAAAATGTATTGTACACCCAGGCTAATATTTCGTCTGGTCAATGAAAACCCCAGGTAAACCTAGGGCACCCCACGGCTGTTGCGGAGAGCACAGAGTCCCTTTTTTTGACACGATAATGTATAAAAAAAGAATAAAAAATAAAATAAAACAAGTGAAAAGCTAGAATTCGTCTAACTAAGACCAATTCTTATGATACCCTAGATCAGTATTTCTCAACCTTTTTGGATTGACGGTACACTAAAATATTTGAAATTCATTGCGGCACACATGAAAATAAAATATATAAAAAACAAAACATATTAATTTTTTACGAAATTTTTTCAATGAGCGCCTGTTTTTTTTAAACAAATTAAATCAAAACGAGGTTCCAAAGTCGCCAGACAAGTAGTCTTTCCCGGTTTTTGGACTAGATTTCTGTCAATGCTGAAAATCTAAATTCCAAAATAATGAAGGCACAAAAGAAAAGCTTTCAGCTTTTGTGGGTATTCATTTTTGACTGAAAACCAAAGCTCATCCAATTTTTTCTCGTAGAAACTTGAACGGTAAAATGTATCGTTTCTCAAATCAATGAACTTTTTTGTACAAAGCGTTGGAGCAATTACTAATGCTATTTCGAAGTTACAAAACCCCTGGAATTTTAAATATTTGTCGAAAAATCTCGTGGCACATTTAACAATCTCGCAAGGCATATCTACTGGAGTGCCGCGGCACACAGGTTGAGAAACGCTGCCCTAGATGAATGCCCGTATGAAATTTCGTATGGTCACCCATTTGAGCAATTTTGATTTTTTGCATTGGTTTCTCGCATATATTTCTAGAACGGCTCGTCGGAAAGAAAAAATGATTATAACCAATTTTATAGGACTACTTATTCTGAAGTAGTTTTTAGTACAATAAAAATGTCTAAGACTGATCGTCTTCAAAGTATATGTAAAAAACCTAACTTTTTATATGGCAACACCAAGAAGGGGTTGCCGGATTTAGTCCATTTTTGATATTTTATTTTCTATTATTACGAAAACACAATGAACCAAATTTCAGCTTTCTATGTCGACGTGTTTTCAGGTAGTGTCCAAATATATCGTGGAAAACGAAATTTTTCTATGGCAACCCCACGAAGGAGTTGCCCGGTTTGTCTCATTTTCGAACTTAATTTTACTTTTTTTTTAATGTCCGTGTACAAGATTTCAGCTGTATAACTGAATGCGTTCTCGAGTTATCGTGCGCACGGACGGACGGACAGACGGATATGCAAAAATCAAAATAACTTTTACTTTTATGCGGGGGTGGTCCAAACTATTTTGCTCTACCATCATTATTTCTGTGCGTTACAAACGGAATGACAAACTTAGTATACCCTATAGATTTCATCTAGGGTATAAAAAAGCGCTTTTGTTTGTTATATCATTTTTATTAAACACACAAAAGTTGAATAGAACAATTAGGCGGAGTAATATATATAATGCACATATGTGGACAGGGGAAAATTAATTAGAAGGCTCTATTCTAATTTAAGAACTTTTTTAAAAAAATACTTGTCTTACACAAAATTATACTTCTGGTGCTGTCGGTAGCCAGCTCGAGAAGAAAAGAAATTAAAATAATGGCCGCACGTTCTTGTCATATTCGTTCAAGTACGTTTTCTCGTTGCAATTGTCGTTCTCGTTTATTTCGATGAAATTGGTCGAATGAATAGGTGCTACCCGGCCTGTTATGGGGTTCGTCTGTACGATCCCCCAAATCGACCATCCTACAAGATTTTCGTCTCAAATGTCACACTTCTTTTTTATGGATGTAATCGTAGAGCAAACTTTCCAGGTAGTTTAGTGTTTAGTTTAGTGTTTATGAAGCTTTGTACTTTGCCCACTTGCTTTTACAATAAATCTGGAGTATTGATGGAAAGCTACGAGAGGATTGGAATCAGGACTCGACTGATCCTTTCAATTTGTTCGTTTCTTCGTGCGACTACCCTGGTAATATTTGCTCGCTGAATTTTTTCCTTTTCGTATTCTTTGAACAGGTTCCATGTGAACGTTGTTTCGCGGTCACATACTATACACTTCGTATTTCTGAAAAGTATTTTCTGAATACTCAGCTCCTGTATTTTAGCTTCGGGTCCCGTCGACTTGCGTGGATACAGCCAACGGCGAATATATATCGATATTGTTTCTTCGTCGCAGCAAGTGGTCCTAGGTGGTTGATATGATATGTCGCTAGTGGCTGTTCTTTCTGGATTGGATGGAGAAATCCATCCTGTTTGCCGCTCTTTCGTTCTACTAGAATACACTGGATACAATTTTGTCCTGCATCGTTCCGCTTTTTCTCCTAGATAAGGAGTGCAAATCTGCTTTTAAGCAAGGTGCCCTTATTCGTGAACCCAACGTATCACATCTAATTGCTCGTAGCTTTTCGTCGTTACACTGTGCTGCCAGCATAGTATGGATGTAGTCAGATTGTATACTCGTGCCTACAGGTTTTGGGCTTAGTGTATCGGAATGTTTCACCTGCCTGCTGCTTCGATATTCGATATTCCAGAACCTATTTAACATTTTTTTAAAGAAGCGCCGACCCTACTATCGTAGTAGTTAATTCCTTTTTCTTCATCGTGGCTTTGAAAGCTGCGCATTCGGTGAAAATTTTAAATTCTATCCCCAAAAGAGATACGCTGATTTTCTTTAAAGCTAAGACAATAGCGAGAACCTCTAGTTCGTAGCTACAATACTGTTCTTGACATGGTGTTTTTTTCCTGATGAAATAGTAAACCCGGTGAAACATTATGTCGCCACTGCTCCATAGTAGTAAAATAGCGCCGAGGCCGTATTTTGAGGACGTCAGTTTGTAGTTCTGTCTCTGCTCCAGGCTGATATATTCTAGGAGTGGAGAGGGCGCAAGATGATACTTACGTTTATCAAAGGATTCGTTTTCTTCGGAACTCCAGCTGAATTGTTTACGTCCTCGCATCATATCGGTCAATGCCCTTGCAATTTGTGAGTATTCTGGTATAAACTTACGAAAATACCCAGTGAGGCCAGCAAAGCTATGCACATCGTTGATACTTATCGGAAGTGAGATCTTTTAACGGCATTTATCTTTTCTTGAGAGGGTTGTATTTTACCATTTGAGATCTGATAACCTAGGTAGTCTATCTTGGTACGTAAAAATTGGCATTTCAACCATTTTATTTCCAGTCCGTAATAATTAGCTATACGAAGTACATTACGTAAACGGTCGAGGCATTCTTCGTCGTCTTTGCCCGGTATGAACAAATCATCCATGTAAATTAAAACGTATTTCTTTTGTGCAAGCTCTCGAAAGACATTTTTAATACCGCAGGAGCATTGCACAAGCCAAACGGTACCATTAAAAACTATAAGTGCCCTGGAAGGCGTCAGAAATGCTGTATATTTTACGCTTTCCTCTCAAAGAGGCACGTGAAAGGAACCACTGGCTAAGTCTAAGGTTGTAAAAAGTGTTGAATTATGTAGCTCGTCAATTTAACAAAGAAAATCGGTCCTTTATTATATCCCTGTTCAGTCTACGATAATCCGTATACAGTCGTTTCGTTTTATCCTTTTTATTTACTAAAATAGTTGGATTCATAAAGTCGGAAACACTGTGCGGTATTATACATCGTTGCATCTCAATGATCTCAAATGATTATTTCAAAAGGGAAAAGAAGCGGGACGTACGATTTATAAGAGGGCCCTTTCTTGTAAATGGTCACTTTCACACGCTGCAGCAGTGTGAATTATCGCTAGAAGGCTACCGCATATGAGCGTTCAAATGTTCCTTCTTAGTAGCTGCTGGATCCTGAGTCCATTTCCCCGAAATGCTTCAAACACGTTCCGAAGGTTGACTAGATGAAAATTTGGTAATCTCTGTCTGCAACGAAGTCTTGATATAAGGCAAATCAAGTTAAATCGAATGTCTGTAATCGCAAACTCGGGAGAATTGGAACTCGCGCTTCCTCTGAAATCATTTTCCCGATTGAAGAAAGACCGAACTTAATTATGAGACTATGGGGCTAATTTATTGCGATTCTTGCTTGGCAGAAAACAATCCACAAGAATAGAAAGTAACACAACAAACGAAACTTCAAAGCAGCAGCAGCAGAAAACAAAACACCGAACTCTTGACATTTCAGTCAGCTGATTTTTCAGCTATAGACACTGAACAACAGTGGAATCAAGAACTCATCCTTACAAGTTCGCGCGACACGTGGTCGTCACAAATAGAGCACGCCAGCCGACTGTATAGAAGGCGAACCCAGACGTGGCCGCACGGAGCCGAAGTATTTTGCTGGACTTGTGCGTAGACATAAAATCGCCGAAAGTTGCAAGAAAACATTCAGTCCCCTATCAATGATAAAATAAATAATGCTCACCCAAAAGTGTTAAAACGAACCCCTTTCTATACACTAAAATTAGATGAAAACTTTCGAAACTTAGTAAAAAATTAAATGAAAAAGAAGTTTGACGTTTAACATAAACTGGAATTAGCAGAAGACTTTCGAAACTTAGTGGAAAATTAAATGCGAATGAAATTTGACATTTAACAAAAACTGAAATTGGATAAGAACTTTGACACGTAGTAGAAAGCTAAATGTTAAAGAAATTTGACATGATTTAAAAACTTTAGTTATAGATAGAAAGTTGGAAATGTAGTAAGAGTTTAAAGTAAGAGAAATTTCATTTGTTTAAAAATTGGAAAATTGAGAAACTTGGGCTTGTAAAGGTAAATGTTAAAGAAATTAGACATGGAGTAAAAAGTTAAGCAAATATTAAAGGTGGAGCTGTATTAAAATTAAAAAAAGAAATAGCTGAAAAAACTTAAATGTGAAAAATTTTGTAAAAGATTGGAAGAGATTTGAGTAATAGCGTAGATGAAGTCACGTAGGCCCTCCAAAAGAGAGAGAAATTAATTAGGTCAGGATTTTTGTCTTGTGTCAGAGCCTAAGTTTAGAGGTCGACCTAAAACAAAAAGTTTTTAAGCAAAAAAAATTTAAAAAATTTTGTATTTTGTACAGAAAGTAATGTCGGAGCTATGTTTGTTTTAAAATAAAGAAAAATTAAATTGTGAGCTTGGAGAAAATTTGACGTTTTCATACTAAAAAAAAAAAAAAAAACGAAAAAAAAAGTCTGAAACGAAGAGGCCCAGATCTGGGAATAGACTGCTGTGTACGACGTGGTCATGTAAGATCCTTTATTTACTGATATTGTTGGCGGAAGAATTCGTGTGAAAATTGATAGCTCGCCCTTGCCAAAGGTCGCTTGGATGCAAATCCCCTGACTTCTATTGAGCACAGCGTTGTAAGAAAACCAGGGTGCAACTTCCGAGATTCCAGAAACCCAAAAGAACTGTAACGAGGTAAAATTTCTTCTGTTATTGTTTAAAACATAAGCGTCCCCGTTGTCACACAACTGGGGTCATTCGAACTACATACCTCCAACGGTGACCGCTTGGCAGGTGGCAAAAGTAACTGGTTCAGCTACGGAGAACACATAAATCTTGCGACATCGAAGCGAAGGACGAAAGGAAGACAAAACTTTAACAATTGGTGTCAAGTGTGGGGTGCTACTTCAGTCCCGTAAAGAGGTTTAACTACCACTGGCATTCATCGACAACAGCACACCTAAAACAGATTGGCCGTAATTAAGTGTATTAGTTCGAGGCTAACTATTATTCATTTTTTTCTGTCTTAAATATATTGTACGCGCCACAAAGTGATACAAGCGACATCTATTGGAAATGGAAACAACTTTAGGTTAGTGACATCCTAGTAAACTGGGTTTGGAGAATGTAATATTCAGGAAGGTTCTAGGATAATTCGTAGAGTATAAATACGGCGCTGCTCACATCCAGGAGGCGAGTATTATTTCAGACAGCGAAGTGAGAAGTGAGCGAAGTAATCTATTTGGATTGCGATAATTAGAAGTACAGTACTAGCGATAAATAAAGAGTTGATTTGCTAATTATATGTGAGAGTAAACAGTAAAGCTAAATAAAGAAAGAGCTTTTGAATAATATCTGAAATATTGTGTTTTAAATAACGAACTAAGGCCACGCTCGTAACAACTGGTGTCACAAGTAAACTAAAATCGCGAAATAAAGTGGTGGCATTTGACTTTGAAATTCAAAAAGTGATTAATTTTGTGAAATCGCTCCAGAATGGGACGCAAACTAGAGGAGCTTCGCATACAGGAATTAAAAGTGGAGTTGGGGAAGCGGTCATTGCAAACGACAGGTCTAAAGAATGTTCTAGTTGAGCGACTTAGACAAGCGTTGATAGAGGAAGAAAAGAATCCTGATACATACGTTTTCGAGGAAGAACGAGAAACTGAAGAAGAGCCTGCGATGAACATAGAACAGCTTTTGGGTACTTTAATGACCAAAATGGAGCTTTCAACCCTGTAAGTGCTCTTGAGGAACAAAAGAATTCTCTAGAAGCCCGTTTGGACGATCAAAAGAATGCTTTTGAGGAACAAAAGAATGCTTTTGAGGAACAAAAGAATTCTCTAGAAGCCCGTTGGGATGAACAAAAGTGTTCTTTGCAGAATTGTCTAGAAACCTGTTTGGAGGAACAGAAGACTTTTCTTAAAAATTCATTAGACGAGCAAAATGTAAAAATTGAAGGAATCCAGCAGGAAGTGCTGAAAGTTCAACAGCAAGTGTCGGAAGTGCAACAAAATGTTACGGAGAAGCTTGACAGCTTTAAAGCAGATTTGGACAGAATGAAGTATCGACAACCTCGGCACGAAGGAACTGAAATATCCGGAGCAAGCAGAATGTAACCTCCAATATTTGATGGACAAAATTCGTGGCATATTTTCAAGAGACAGTTTGAGGCAGCTTCCGAAGTAAATGGATTGAATGACGCATACAAAGCTACAGCTCTTTTATTAGCACTTCGAGGTCCTGCGTCAGAGATATTACAAACTATTCAGATTGAAACGCAACGTGATTACATTTCACTAGTACAGGCGATAGAATTACGTTATGGAGATGAACACATGCAGCAAGTATATCGCCTGCAGTTACGCAACAGGACTCAAAAGCATGGCGAGTCACTACAACAACTGCAGCCTGAAGTGGAAAGATTAGCTTATCTTTCGTACTCTAGCGTAAATGCGGTTTTCCTTAATGAAGTGGCAACAGAAGCATTTGTGAACGGCATTGCAGATCAAAATTTACAACAAACGTTAAGGCTAGCAGGAAGGAAATCAACAGCAGAAGCACTAGCGTATGCATTAGCTTATGAATCTGCCAGGCAAGCTTCTCGAAGTGCAGTACGAGTGAGAGAAATTTCGGTGGAGGAATGTACTTGTAATAGAATGCAGCCATCACAGAGCAATCCTTCACGCGGTATTCTGCGATGCTGGAATTGTAATAGACCGGGACACCTCCAAAGGGACTGCAGAAAACGCCGTCGAACAGAAACACCAGAAGAGGAGGACAGAACAGAATGCCAAAGATGTCGAGCCAGGGAGCAAGCTATTCGGGGAGAGCCTAGAAATCAAACAGCGATTAGTCGCGTCAGCCCCCCTGTTCATCAGTCGGAAAACATGTAAAAACCAACTTCGGGGGGCAGAAGTTGGTTGGTAGAGTCGACAGCCCCGAAGTCATCATTCAGATAGCCCAGTTGCAGAGAAATAATAGCAGTCTTGTTATATATGGAAGTGTAGGAAAAAATGACTGCGTTTTTACTATCGACACTGGAGCATCGAGATCAATTATTAGAGCGGATCTTGTCAAGAACTAATGGCTTCACAATACCACCAAATATTTACTAAGGACAGCAACTGGAGCCGCAGCACAAGTTTTTGGAGAAATATCTTTGGATATTCAACTAGGTGAACTACTATTTCCTCACAATTTCCTAGTTTCAGACATAATGGATGAATGCATCCTTGGAGAAGACTTTATGACCACATATAAAATAAATTTAGATGTCGGAGAACGAATACTCAAATATGGCAAAATAGAAATTCCTATGAGACTAGGAGGAGGAACAGATTATCCTGCAAAATTAAGGACGATGGTCTGTGAGAATATGAGCCTCTCCGCATTCTCGGAGACGCTAGTATGGACAAAGATTACTGATGACATCGGGACCTGCCGATTCTATCTGGTGGAGCCTAACCCTACAATAGTAACATCGAACATCACCGTTGGTAAGACTTTAGTGAAGGCCGAAGGCGCAACATTAATTCCAGTCAGAGTGCTTAATACATCCGAAAATGAGGTACAACTAAAAGAAGGTGCTATAATTGGAAATTGTGAGCCTGTTTATCAGATTGTTAATTTGGAAAATGGTAGTAATATTAAGGAGGCGATACGTATACCAGCTACTCCTCAACAGGTTCAGAAACTTCTTTCATCTAGTGCCTTAAGTGAACAGCAATACAACGATGCCAAAGAGATTATCGATGAATTTTCGGAATTTTTTGCAATGAATGATGATGACTTCGGCAAAACAAATCTTGTCCAGCATCGGATCAATCCAGGAGATTCTAGGCCCATTCCGCAACCACCACGAAGACTACCATTAGCCAAACAACCAGAAGTTGCAGATAAATTCCATGAAAGAACAAGGCATAATTGAGGAATCTAACAGCCCATGGACATCGCCAGTTGTTTTGGTCAGGAAAAAGGATGGCAGCACCCGATTCTGTGTGGACTACCGCCAACTAAATAACTAAAAGAAAGGATAGCTATCCGTTACCAAGGATTGATGACACATTGGACACTCTTTCCGGAGCGCAATGGTTTTCCACATTGGATTTGAAGAGCGGTTACTGGCAAGTGGAAATACGTCCCGAGGACCGAGACAAAACTGCTTTCTCAGTTGGAAGTGGCTTATGGCAATTCAAAGTTATGCCATTTGGATTATGTAATGCTCCAGCCACATTCGAACGACTCATGGAATGTGTTTTACGAGGATTAACCAGGAAAACATGTCTTGTCTACTTAGATGACATAATTGTGATCGGAAGGACATTCGAGGAACATAAAAACAACTTACGGGACGTACTTCAAAGACTGAGAGATGCGAAACTGAAGCTCAGCATGAATAAATGTGGTCTATTCAAGAATGAGGTACAATATTTGGGGCATATAGTTTCATCACAAGGAGTAAGAACTGATCCAGAAAAGATAAGAGCTGTGAAAAATTGGCCTGTTCCAAAGGACAAACATCAATTAAGGAGTTTTCTTGGATTGGCTACCTACTACAGGCGATTCGTAAAAGGTTTTGCAGATATAGCAAGGAGCCTACATCAACTTACAGAAAAAGGAAAGCCGTTCATATGGTCAGATAAATGTAACGAGAGTTTTGCAAATTTGAAGCAAAAGCTCTGTGGAACTCCAGTGCTTCACTATCCAAAGCTGGCAAAATCTTTTATATTGGACACGGATGCCAGCAATGTAGGTATTGGTGCAGTGCTTTCACAGGAGGAGGATGGTCAAGAGGTGCCAGTAGCTTATTTTAGCAAAGCACTCTCAAAATCAGAGAGAAATTATTGTGCTACAAGGAAAGAGCTACTTGCCATTGTAAACTCAACCAAGCATTTCCATAAATATCTCTACGGGCAGAAATTTATCCTAACGGCGAGTCATTCCGAATGCAAATAGTCGTGCTAGCATCCCAGGTCAAAGAGGTTCTAGAAGAAATGCTCAGTGGATCATCTGGAGGACATTTGGGGGTGCATAAAACAATTTCCAAAATACGTGAAAGGTTTTATTGGTTACATATGCGAGAGGATGTTGAGGAATGGTGCCCCAGATGCACTATCTGTGCTTCTTGCAAAGGACCACCACACAGAAGTAGAGGAGAAATGCATAAGTATAATGTAGTAGACATCGCTGGACCTTTTCCAGAAACAGATAACGGTAACCGTTATATATTAGTTGCTATTGACTATTTTAGTAAATGGCCTGAAGCTTATGCAATCCCTAATCAAGAGTCTACCACAGTAGCGGATCAAGTAGTAATGAATTGGGTCAGTATATTTGGTGTTCCTCATGAACTTCATTCGGCCCAAGGACGGAACTTCGAATCACGGACTTTCCAAGAGATGTGTAAAATTCTGGGAATAAGAAAAACCAGAACAACTCTTCTGCATCCACAATCTGATGGTATGGTAGAGCGCTTCAACAGAACTTTGGTCGAGCATCTAAAGAAAACAGTCGACTATCACTAACGCGGTTGGGATCGACATATTCCCATGTTCTTAATGGCCTATCGATCAGCTGTACACAATACGACCAGACAAACTCCTGCAAAAGTGATATTCGGAAAGGAGATGCGTTTACCTAGCGATCTCTAGTTTGGTACACCCAGAGGTGTACAAAAGCTACCAGACGATTATGTATCGCAACTTAGACAACGATTAGCTGATGTACACGAAGTCACGAGAGCAAAATTAGCAATAAATACCGATCGGATGAAGACCCGCTATGACTTACGTGCCAACTCAGCAGGATTTAATGAAGGTGACCTTGTTTGGCTGTACAACCCGAAACGACGTAAGGGACGTTCTCCCAAATTACAACAACACTGGGAAGGACCGTATTCAGTAGTGACTAGAATAAATGACGTAGTATATAGGACTCAGCGGGGTACAAGAGGCAAACGGAAAATAGTTCATCTAGATCGTTTATGTCAATATTGCGAGCATCAAGACCGTGGATCACCTGTTGTTCGGGACGAACAATTTTAAGAAGGGGGCAGCGTTACGCGCCACAAAGTGATACAAGCGACATCTATTGGAAATGGAAACAACTCTAGGTTAGTGACATCTTAGTAAACTGGGTTTGGATAATGGAATATTCAGGAAGGCTCTAGGATAATTCGTAGAGTATAAATACGGCGCTGCTCACATCCAGGAGGCGAGTATTATTTCAGACAGCGAAGTGAGAAGTGAACGAAGTAAACTATTTGGATTGCGATAATTAGAATTACAGTACTAGCGATAAATAAAGAGTTGATTTGATAATTATTTGTGAATTTGTGAGAGTAAACAGTAAAGTTAAATAAAGAAAGAGTTTTTGAATTATATCTGAAATATTGTGTTTTAAATAACGAACTAAGGCCACGCTCGTAACAATATTTTCATTATTTATTAAATATATTGCTATTAAATATATTTCTATCCTAATTAAAATAATATCTAGATCAATTACAGAATTTTCTATCACAGGCTATCTAATATAAATTAATTGCAATTATCACTAAATAAAATATTCTAGGCACCTATAATGGTTGCAAAATTTTCTACAGGCGTTATAATTACTACTAACAACAATATTCAAAGAACCTATAACGGTTGCAAAATTTTCTACTAATTTAATGTGATCAAAATTACTACTAACTACAATATTCTAAGCAACTATAACGGTTGAAAAATTGTCTGCTAGGTGCTATCGAATTGTTATTGATTAAAAGTATTACTGGATGCAATATCCTATGCATCT